>PVKP010004166.1:0-100486 GCA_004027715.1 Plecturocebus donacophilus | reverse complement strand
ATGACAAACCCACAGCCAATATCATACTGAATGGGCTAAAACTGGAAGCATTCCCTTTGCAGTCTGGCACTAGACAAGGATGCCCTCTCTCACCACTCCTATTCAATACAGTATTGGAAGTTCTAGCCAGAGCAATCAGGCAAGAAAAAGAAATAAAGGTATTCAATTAGGAAAGAAGGAAGTCAAATTGTCTCTATTGGCAGATGACATGATTGTATAGTTAGAAGACCCCATCATCTCAGCCCAAAATCTCCTGAAACTGATAAGCAACTTCAGCAAAGTCTCAGGATACAAAATCAATGTGCAAAAATCACAAGCATTCCTATACACCAATAACAGACTTAAAAGAGAGCCAAATCAAGAACAAACTGCCATTCACAATTGCTACAAAGAGAATAAAATACCTAGGAATACAACTAACAAAAGATGTAAAGGACCTCTTCAAGGAGAACTATAAATCACTGCTCAATGAAATAAGAGAGGACACAAATAGATGGAGAAACATTCCATGCTCATGATTAGGAAGAATCAATATTGTGAAAATGGCCATAATGCCCAAAGTAATTTATAGATTCAATGCTATCCCCATCAAGCTACCAATGACCTTCTTCACAGAACTGGAAAAAAACACCTTAAACTTCATATGGAACCAAAAGAGAGCTGGCATAGCAAAGTCAATTCTAAGCAAAAAAAACAAAGCTGGAGGCATCACACTACCGGACTTCCAACTATACTACAAGGCTATAGTAATCAAAACAGCATGGTACTGGTACCAAAACAGAGATATAGACCAGTGGAACAGAACAGAGGCCTCGCAGGCAATGCCACACATCTACAACCATCTGATATTTGACAAACCTGACAAAAACAAGCAATGGGGAAAGGAGACCCTGTTTAATAAATGATGTTGGGAAAACTGGCTAGCCATGTGCAGAAAGCAGAAACTGGACCCCTTCCTGACATGTTACACTAAAATTAACTCCAGATGGATTAAAGACTTAAACATAAGACCTAACACCATAAAAACTCTAGAAGAAAATCTAGGCAAAACCATTCAGGACATAGGCATAGGCAAGGACTTCATGACTAAAACACCAAAAACAAAGAGATCTTAAGGATCCCAAGGCTGCTTCTTTCGAGAAATATTCCAAGGAAAGTCTCACCCATGTATTAAAAAATTGTCAATCTTCTTTATCTTTCATCTCTCTTTCTCTCTGTTTAATTCCCTGATCTATGTGGTAGGTTATGTCTCTCCCAGAACTCCCAAACTTTATGTATTACAGTCCAGCAATACCTAGAAATTGCTTTGCATTCTGTACATTCCAGTTTCAAATTCCTGGAGAGACTTGGACCAAGAATATATAGATATATGATGTCTATCCCTAGTGTATGAAGTATGGCCAGAGAAATAGGCTATGTCATTTCAAGTGTGGCTGCCAGGAGCCCACAGGTTTGGGGAGTTGATGCTGTTACTAAAAAAAAGAGGGAATGAATATAGCTGGACACAAATCCCACAAGTGTCATAAAAATAGTCATTTAAGTTGAATTACCTGTGGGTCTTCATTCAAATAATTAGAAATGTGACATCTTCCAAAAATTTGAAAAGCAATTTAAATTTAGGTGGCATACATTTTTTAAACTTTGTTCTGCTCTCAGTCAGTCTGTCTGTCTCTCTCTCACCTCTACTGAAAGCTTTATCCCATCTGTCCAGATCACCTAAAGTTTCACACCACAGTCTTTGCTGGGCTGGTCTTTGCTCTTTTCCTTCCACGTTCCAGATCTATTTTGTTATCATTCTATGCTTTTTTCCACGTAGCTATTCAAGCTAGCCTTGCTTCCTCTTGTATTTCCCCATCCCCTGCAACCTCATTCTGCACGGTCAACACCAAGGAGCTTTGCTGTCAGCCACAGGATTTCCAGCCAGCACAGAACTAAGGATATTTTTTCCCTGTCACATATAATTCACTTACATGTATGGAAAAAAGGCTGAAAAATATAAAGTCTTACTGCCATTTATCACCAGAAGGTGAAATTATGGATGATTTTTAAATGTATTATATTTTTTCATTTTTTAAATTTGTTGTAAATAAAGAAGTAAAGATGCCCAATATGGAAAATAGACATATAGTTACTTATCTTGTGCCAAAGATTCTCATTAATATTGCTAACATTTTTATTTTATCACTTTTATCCCAAGCAGATTAAAACCTCCAAATCAAATACTTCATTTTCTATAATGCCCTAGCAAAACACTTTACATATAGAACTAATACATTTTTTAAATCAACAAGTAAATACAGAAATAAAAAGTTAATTTTGTAGTTTAAACATCAAAACAGAATAATCTATAAAATCATGTAACCAAGGCTAATATTTTTTCAAATCACAAAAACACTTAGTGTAGCCATTATACCAAATTGCTTCCTACCAAGAAGTAACTCCATCATTTTCAACATGTTGACAACAATTAATATCCTTTGCTCATCAGGAGTTAGTTAACAAAATCCACTAAGTTGTTATACAGTGCACTATACTTTACACTACATATGTACACTATATGCATATACACACACTATAATAGTGTACACTATGATATACTATATATAGATAATATATTTGTATATGTGATATAAATACATATAGTATATGTGTATACTATCTATAGTATATATGTATATCCTGTAGTACTGTACATACTGTAGTACATATATACTATATGTGTATGTATATATTACAGAGATGGTATATACTATACATATATACTACATGTATGTGTATATGTACTACATATAGTATATATAAATGGTATACATATATGTATATACTCTATATGTATTATATATAGTATATTTATATACATGTATGCTATAGTACTATATGTGCATATATGTATAGTATACTATATATGTGTACTATATATAATACATATACATATATAGTACACGTACACAGATAGTACATGTATACATATATATGTATACTCTCTATATATCTATTATACGTGCACTATAGTATGTACAGATAGTACATGTATACATATATATGTATACTCTCTATATATCTATTATACGTGCACTATAGTATGTACCTTACTATAGTGATATAATGTCCTGAGCTAGAAGCTGTCTACTTATTATGGTGTTTTGTTGTTGCTTATTGCTAAAAGCCAATTTTCTTATTTTGTTTTAGCCTTTACTTTCAATCAACTTAATACTGTGAGAAACCCTGCAGGACTTGAGACTTGAGAATTTCCCACTGTGGGAACATATACACCATAGAATACTATGCAGCCAGAAAAAGAATAAAATCACGTCCTTTGCAGCACCATGGATGCAGCATTATCCTAACTGAATTAATGCCAAAATGGAAAACCTAATAACACTTATTTTCACTTTTAAGTGGGAGCTAAACTTTGAGTACATATGAACATAAAAATGGGAATAATAGACAATAGGGACTATAAAAGTGGGGAAAGAGGGAAGTAGGGTTTGAAAAACTCCCAGTACTTTGGGAGGCCAAGGTCGGGGGATCTCCTGAGGTTGGGAGTTCGAGATTGGACTGGCCAATATGGAGAAACCCTGTCTCTACTAAAAGTACAAAATCAGCCGGGTGTGGTGGCACATGCCTGTAATCCCAGCTACTCAGGAGGCGGAGGCAGGAGAATCACTTGAACCTGGGAGGTGGAGATTGCTCAGCTGATATCACACCATTGCACTCCAGCCTGGGCAACAAGGGTGAAACGCCATCTGAAAAAGAAAGAAAGAAAGAAAGAAAAAGAAACAAAAGAAAGACAAACTATCTGTTAGGTACTATGCTTACTCCTGAGTGGTGGGATCACTCATACCCCAAACCTCAGCATCACACAATATGCTCATGTAACAAATTTGCGCATGTGCCCCCTGAATCTAAACTAAAAGTTGTAAACCAAAAATCACCCACTGTGGTATTTGCATGTCTTTGTCCCTGGTCGCTGTCCTTGCCCACCTTGCCTTCACTTGAATTTATCCAGTGACGGTTCCTCTTCACTACTCTTGATGAAGCCAAGCTGCTCAAGTAATGGTTGCTAAGACGAAAGCATAATTTGCACTTGCTGACTTTGGTGATGCCCTCTTGCCAGAGCCTTATGAAATATTCTACCCTCCTTTCCTAGTGCTGGGAATACTCTGCACCCCTCTGTGGTGACTGAGCAACCCCAAGCTTCTGGAAGAACTGGCCAAACCCAAGCTACTTGAAATAATAAGAAATTGTTCTTGATTTTCAACCTGTAAATTCTCTTAGAATTTGGTTTCCCTGAAATGAGTTATTTGCTTTGTGATGCTTGTTACTTACTGTATCGATTATATTTGAGAAAATGAAGGACAATGTGAAATGCTGAGCTGCAACTTGTAAGTTTGGCTCTGCTGAACTGTTCTGGTAAAAAGAAGAACTCTGTGAAAGGGACTAATCACATAGCTTGACTGTCAGAGAGTGATGACAGCGTGTCATTGGCCTATACACGGACGTGTAATGGACGCTTATTACCCGGATTCCTTTCCCAGGAAAGACATATTGATTAGGACCCTGGAAAGGGAATACGACCCTTATGGAGAGCCTATAAATGGACGCATGAGGAGCGTCCGTCTCTGTGGTTGAGATAAGGATGTAAGTCTTTCTTCTCCCACTGCTCCTCCAGGATTGTATGGAGGCCCCTCTTCTTTCAGGTTCTGTGGTCAGGCTGGTTGTCCCGTGTCAGATCCTGTTCCCCCTGTAGCTGTGAGCCCAATATGTTCCTGCTGATAATCATAAGTTTATATTTAATCTACAGTCTTACTAAGGTGTCTGATTTCTATGCTGACACACAGAAAGTTATCTTTACATTGTTCTCCTTTTATAATACCACGTGGTGATGTTTGTGCACCAGTTTTTGCAAATGTATTCTTTTTGTGTCATTATCACTGAAACTTTGCCTACCCTTGCTCCCCCTCCCCTATTGAAAGAGCACAATAAAAACTGAGGTTTTCAGGGGAATGTCAGACATCCACGGAGCAGGATTATGTGGTGTCTCCCCTGGGCCCAGCTTTAAGGAAAACTTTTTCCTCGTCTCTCTTTCTTTTTCACTGACCATGCGATCACTTTGAGAGATCTTAAACCCACGTTGATGTCCTGAGAGCTGGTCTTGCCAATACCTAGAAGGAGCACCTCTTGGGAAACTTCTCCTACCAGACATTGCCAAATAGAGGATTAGGCTGACAGTGTAGATTTTTCTTCCAATATATGAAAAATAACTAATAATATTAGGGGAATAAAGTTAAAATAGAACATTGTTAAAAAGTTTGTTGATGCAGCAAGGATTCTGATTTCACAGGGTGGGTGTGAGAATAGCAGAGTGTGGTCCAGTGTGGCAATTATATTGCTGTTTTCAGTATGTCTATACCTCATGCAAAATGTAAGACTAGATAGTTACCAGCAAAAAAATATCACTCACAACCTGTCTCCCACAGCTGTTGGTACCAACAGTGGCGTATACCTGTCAATCAGCAGAACTCCAGTCAAAAGACAGGTGGTCCAGTTTGCCCCAATCATTCATGCCTTTGGACCCTGTTAATAGACTAAATGAATTGAATATATTTTTGAAGGCTATTATTTAATTTTCCAAAGATACAGATAGCATCCATTTGTTAATTATCCAAAATGTCCAATATCTTGACTGATATTCACATGAAGACTTAAGTAACTTTATATATATTGAGAAAAATGATCAATTACTAAATTTTTGTAACATAAGGAGAGGGTGACCTTTCCATCTGTGAAATTGCACAGGGGTCTTTTCTTACAGAATTTTGCCTGGCCTGCTTTGTAGATGCCAACCAACTGGGAATTATTCTTGAAATCGGACAAGATATCCCTTAAATTATAGAAAATTTATTTTGTACTATTATATCAGAAAATAACATATTCTTAGTACTATTCAATGACATTTATGTTTTTAGGCAATTTTGCTAACCCTGGAAATGACAAAATAATAGATTCTTCTGTAACTCTACAAGGCCACAGGACTAGGTGCTGTGACTATTACCTCACATCATACACTTGGACTCTTCTTTGAGTCATTGGAGTTATAGAAAATGAAAGGTAATTAACTGAAATATTTCAATTTGTCAACTATTTTCTTAACATTTCTTCTCTGAGGGCTATAGAAGAAATAGAAAGCCTTTGGGAGGATTTGAAATTCATAAAGGAATGTGTTAGGGTAATTAGAATATGGTGAACTGTGATGTTTTGATAATGGCGATTAAAAGGACAACTGAATAAATAACTCGAATATGAAGAAGAATGGGCTAAAGGCTCTAAATAAGGTTGACTCCTTACAGGAAGAAGTTACAACATCTCATTGTGTTGGAGGACAGATGAGCCCCAAAACTGGGCTTAGATCAAGTTCTCGGCTTGGCTCAGGAAGGAATTCAAGAGTGAGCTGGTGGTAGAAGAAAACAGCTTTACTGAGGCATCAGCAATGCTGCAGCTCTGTGACGGCCCCTATGGAGCAGGGCTACCCCACAGGCAGTGTGGGGAGAGTAGCAGCTAGGGGCAGTTTTGCAGTCATATTAATACCCACTTCATGCTAATTAAAAGGTGGGTTGTTCAGGAAACAGCTACAAAATAGGCAGTAACTTTTGGGTGTTGCCATGGCAATGGTAAACTGTCATGGTGCTGGTGGGCGTGTCTTATGGAAAGGTGCTTTTGGTGCCTCTTCTAGGTTTTGGCCAGTCTTCAATCTGGTCCAGAGTCAAGCCCCACCTACCTTCTACCTCAGTTGGGAAGATCACTAAAGAGTCCACGGTTGCCATGGGTGGGTGGGGGGTTATCTGAAGGTTGGCCAGGATATAAACTCCCAACACCCTATGGGTTAAAATAGAATTTGACAAGGTGCTTCATTCGATATTGTATTTCCCATGCAGGGTATCCTGCCTGAACATAGTAGGTGATCAGAAACATTTTTTTGATTGAATAAAACAAAATTCTTTTTGAGAAATTTAGATATTTCAGAAGTTAATTTATAGAAGCCCTAAAACTTCTCATTACCTTATCATGGTATGGATTTTTAAAATAGTATATTTAGGGGAGAAGACATTATGTTCCTTTAAATATTACTATTTTGATTTTTGAGCCTTCCAGCTTAAAAGTGTTGACCTGTCTTCTTGGTAGTCAGGAATCTTGAAAGCTCAGGCTTCTCCATTTCATTACCTCATAGATTTTGCCAGAAAATGTTACTCTGGGAGGACAGTAGCGGAGCTGAAACTTCAAATAGAATCTCATGAGTCATACACATGTCTGCTAACAGGAGGGAGAACAGGATGGACGCACGAGTAGGGAAAGTCATGCAAAAGGAGTTACTTGATTTTTTTCTCCTCTTAATCAGGAAATAGTCGTTCCTCCTCCACAATTATTATTTTTTTAAACAATATATTCCACTGACAAGAAGTTAATGATGAGTCACTTTTGGAGGCAGCAATTTGATTTTCTAAATACTTAGTTCTTTGTAGTTAGCAGAGATCCAACAGTGACATTTAAAAATTATTCTGTTTCTGTAACTTGGATACTCTTTAAACTAAAAGGACTATGTATGTGGAATGCTGTACACCTACGTGATAATTCATGTCAACCATGCACTTACTACAAAATCTCAAATGCTTCCCTACATAAATCACTTCCGAGACCCAAGAAGCCAACTCATTAAAATTTACTTGAGATTCCTGTAACCTTTTCTCAGGAAGCAACAGCAGGTAAAAAATGTGTAGCTTTTTTTTTTTTTTTTTTTTTAAATGTGTGCAAAACTTCAACTCTAGTCTATAAAAAAAAAATCTTTTTTTTTTTTTTTTTGTTTGTGGGTAGTTGAAAAGCCTGGCAGAGGGTGGGTGGGAAAGTCATGAAAGTTTGGAAAGATGATATAGTAGATTGTGGTGAATTAGAAATTTGTCACAGAATATTGACACAGGAGATGCCAGGGTGAGTCAGATTTTCTCAGTGCCTAGGTGATGGTCAAGTTATAAATTAAGGTCCTTTGAAAACTGCACTAATATTTTTGGCCACTAGGTCATTAGAATTTGCTTCTCCCCAGAGCAGGAAGGACAATAGTGAGTCAGCCCGCATGTGTTGAAGCTGGTATTGTACTATTTATTGCTAGCGACGCTGTCAATGTCTGGATGCCTGCTGTTTGCAGGAATCTCATGCCATTCTCTTGCTTGACTACCAAGGGCTCTATATCAACTGCAGAACACAACCAAATCCCTTAGCATGATATGCAAGGCCCTCTGGCATCTTACATGCTGCTTAGATTTTATCTCATGCTACTACCCATCTACATCCCAAGTCAAGTTTCAGACCCATCTCTTATGCCTTCAAGAGTTCTCCATTCTTGCATTCACCACAGCAAAGACGTATTTATGTCAATCCCCTTGAAAGCAGGGACTATGGTTTATTAATCTTTGTAGTAATAGCATCTGGTACATGGAGTGCTATAGATGTTTGTTAAATTCATAAGTATATGTTCTATCTTTTTTTAATATATAGCATAACTACCAACTAAGTAACAGACTTGACAAGCAACAGGCAGAATTCTATAGAAGACCCAAAGAGCCCTCACCGTTGTGTAATTCTATTCCATTTGAGTGCAGTGGAAACTTTGCATATGATGAGATAACACTTCCATAATTATAGATTATATTATATGGCAAAAAAGGAGATTATATGACAAAAAGGAGATAATCTAATTACATGAACCCTTTTAAAAGCCAGGTTTTAATGGACTGGTGGAAGGAATCAGAGATCCAAAGCTTGGGAGGGAATCTGACACATCGTTGCTGGTTTTGGAGATGGATGGGACCACTCCCAGCTCCTAGAGGCCAAGGAATGCAGGTGGCCTCTAGGAGCAGAGAGTGGCTCCCAGCTGATAGCCAGCAAGGGAATGGGGACCTCCACTTTTGCAAACAATCTGGATGAGTTTGGATGTGGATTCTTCCATATCCTCCAAATAACAGAATGACCTGCTGATACCCTGGTTTCAGTATTGGGAGACCCTATTAAAACAATCCAAGCATGCATGAGTTACGTCATCCCCAACTTCTTACTTACCCGACTGCAATAGAACAAATGAATATTGCTTCAAACCACAACATTTGTAGCAATTTGCTTTGCAGCAATGAACAACTGGTATACTTAGTGTGCAACTTCATCAGATAAACTGTGTGTGTGTATGTATGTATATATATATATATATATACATATATATATTCTTCTATGTTTTTAATTGATAATAGATGCTCTCACATAGAATTGATGCTTATTAAAAATCAGAGTACTTAGTCTAAGGTGGTTTGTTCATTTCAAATAATGTAACAAACTATTCCTGGGTATATGCCATGTGTCATGTACTATGCTGTGTCCTGCTGAAATGCAATCCTGAATATAACATACATAAAATAGCTTGATGTTCTGGATCACAATGGCTGAGACATAATTGCAGACACAAACTTTACGTCAAAGAAGTGAATAGTCTTAGAGTTTGAATATTTAGGGGGTGTTTGCTATAACAAGTAAATTTCTTTTCTTTTTTTAAAATATATATTTTATGGCATTTTAGGTTTTGGGGTACATGTGAAGAACATGCAGGATTGTTGCATAGGTACATACATGGCAATGTGGTTTGCTGCCTTCCTCCTCATCACCTATATCTGGCATTTCTCCCCATGGAGGGGTAAATTTATTTTCTAACAAATATTCCAATTTTATGTTTGGTTCTTTGTCAAATATGCCTGACATTTTTAGATAATATCCTTTCTCTTATGGATTTTTAAGTATTATGCCCTAGAAGAATGTTTGCTAACTTTTATTTAGCTTTTCTAATGCTTTAGTGTTGATATTTTTGGGTTAATTTGTCAGCCATATTGCTAGAAATGAAATTCTTAGGTTGTTTGGAAATTGCTAAAATAACTATATGTTAGGTAAGGCATTCTTCTATTGAAGTAATACATATATTTAAAAGAACTGTACTTTTGCATCCTGAAAACGTAAACAAATATCAAAATGCTGATATAACCTCTTTAATACTTTTAAACCAGAGAGGGTAGACAGCAGTATAATTATGACTGTTCATGAAAATTGTCAACTTTTCAAGTATTTATTAAGAGTTTTACCTATGAAAAAAAGCTCAACATCTCTGATCATTAGAGAAATGCAAATCAAACCACAATGAGATACCATCTCATGCCAGTCAGAATCACTATTATTAAAAAGCCAAAACCAGCAGATACTGGGGAGGTTATGGAGAAAAAGGAACACTTTTATACTGTTGGTGGGAGTGTAAATTAGTTCAACCATTATGGAAGACAGCGTGGTGATTCCTCAAATACGTAGAAGCAAAAATACCATTTGACTCAGCCAATTCCATTACTGGGTATGTACCCTAAGGAATATAAATCATTCTGTTATAAAGATACATGCACATGTATGTTCACTGTAGCACTATTCTCAATAGCAAAGACATTAAATCAACCTAAATGCCCATCAATGATAGACTGGATAAAGACAATTGGGTACATTTATACCATGGAATATTTTGCAACCATAGGAATGAGATCATGTCCTTTGCGTGGACATGGATGGAGCTGGAAGCCATTATCCTCAGCAAACTAATGCAGGGATGGAAAACCAAACACCACATGTTACCACTCATCAGTGGGAGTTGAACCACAAGAACAGATGCACACATGGCAGGGAACAACACACACTGGGGCCTGTTGTGGGGTGGAGAGAGGAAGAGAATCAGAAAGAATAGCTAATGGATACTGGGCTTAATACCTAGGTGATGGGATAATCTGTGCAGCAAACCACCATGGCACATGTTTACCTATGTAACAAACCTGCACATGTACCCCGGAACTTAAAAGTTGAAGAAAAGAAAGAGAGAAAAAAAGACTTTTAGTGTAGATTGAATTATGACAGATCCCATTGGACATACAGAAGATAAAATAAAATATCTAAACATAGCTGAGGAGCCAAGGACAACTCTAATATATACAGAGCTGGCCGCAGAGTAGGCTAGCCAGGCACCTGCTCTCAGTGTGGAGGGCATGCTAAATATCAGTAGAAAAATAATAAGACTGAGAAGATCCTATAAACAAATCATTTCTGAGGGTATGCACTATGTATGTTTGGAATGAATGTTTTCAAGTAGCTTCTTGAGGATGAGGAAGAAGATGGTGAGATCCCTAGTGACATGTCATACTGCAGGGCTTGTGTTTTAGGGAGTGAAGTAGGAAGGTCTTGGAAACAGTAGGGTCGTGACTGAGCTTGTGGTCCCCGCTCTCTGTCCCTCCTCATACCATGTTAATCTCTTCCAAATTAACATGTAACTAACATTAATTAGAAAGGTACCAAATTACTAACCTGCCAGGGGGACCTACCCATGTATTGGCTCAGAAATTGACAAGAAACAGTAAATACAACACAGCATACAGGAGGAAGTCTAAAACATAATGAACCTGTAGGATTTGGAAAGTTAAGACATGGTAGGTGGTAGCTGCACAGCACAGTAGATGCTGAGACTGGAAGTAAACCCTGAAAAGAGAGAAGTTACATTTTACTGCAGGAGTGATTATTATTATTTTCTTTGCAGGGAGACCCAAGGCAGAGCAGGGACCAATGAAGGGGAACTCTCGCTGGAATCAGGCTTTGAAGAGGAATGTGAGCAAGTGAATCAAGACCAGCTGGCGGAGAGATTAAATTCCTGCCAGAGAGAGATTTCAGAGTTGATCTAACAGACAATAGGGAGTGATTTGCTTTTGTTAAACAGGTGGTGCTAATTAATTGAGGGTACCCTGGAGTCAATTAGCTGTTCAGCAACAAGTTAGCAGCTGAAGAAGTTGAGTTTACTGAAGAATATCTGCTTGGCAGAAGCGCTTCCAAACTGGTCCAGTAAGACCCACTCGGGGCCCATTGTTTCAACCAAAGATCGCTAAGCCGCTCTTGCTGTGCTCATTTCAATGGGATGAAAGCAGTGTTTTTACGGGCTCACAGAGTGAGTCTTATTTATACAAAGTTCTCTTATAGGTAATTGTATATTATAAAATGTATAAAAAATATATTTTATAACAGACTTACTGTTTGCCATCTGGGAACTTTCGGTTAGATTAGACAGAAAAAAAAAAACCCAATCTTGGTGAGGACAGCAAGTACTGTAGCGAGCTTCATTTGAACAAACAAGTTTCCATTTAATGACTTTAAACGAATCCCCCAACTTTTGGAGTGTTTTGTATTATTAATTCGTTTCTGAATTGAAGAATTTATAAAAATACTTGTGCAGCTTAAAATAAGACATTCCAAGAAACTGCCAATATTACTAAATGGTTTATGATGAAATATCCAGTCCGTCCAACTAGTCCATTTTGGTATCAACAGAGGATTTTTCGCCTTCTGACCAGTAGAGGGGGCTATAACTCTTGATATAAATAGCTGTCTTTTCTAGACAGAAATGACATCACCGACCTATACTGTTGTTGAACTACTGTACCCTTGAATTTATAATTAATATACTAGACATATAATATGATGCATATTTTTCATACTTTATCACTTTGGACTTACATTGTTTATGGTACCACTTGTTTTATATCCCCTATTATAAACTTATTTGCCAGCCCAAATGGACCACAATTACTAGGCTAAATGTGGCTTTTCTTGCATCCATCATTGCTTCCTCCTTTCCCCTTTTCTGGAACACCAGTCGTTACCATCTGTCTGAATATAACTTGCTTGCCTGAAACCTAGTTCAGAAACAACTCTTTAATAAATCTTTCTCTGATCTTCCACTTCTCAATTTGCACAGCATGATTAAACTCCTATTTTATTGATGATCATTGATTGACTGCTTGAAATGGAGACTCAGTCCGTCACCCAGGCTGGAGTGCAGTGGCACGATCTTGACTCACTGCAACCTCCGCCTCCCAGGTTCAAGCGATTTACATGCCTTAGTCTCCTGAGTAGCTGGGACTACAGGTGTGCGTGACTACACCCAGCTAATTTTTGTATTTTTAGTAGACACGGGGTTTCACCATGTTGGCCAGGCTGGTCTCAAACTCCTGACGTCAAGTAATCTGCTTTCCTGGGCCTCCCAAAGTGCTGGGATTACAGGTATGAGTCACCGCGCCCAGCCCAAGCTCCTAATTTTATGTTTATTAAATGCATCACGGTTTTTATTGCTCTTCTATTAGGTCATAACTAAATTTCTAGAAAAATACAAAACGCGTGTTAAAGCTGAATTTCAGATGAAGTAAATGTTTTTTAGAATAACTAAATCCCATAAAGTATTTGAGACAAGCTGACACTAAAAATCATTTATCTAGAATTCACATTAAGTGGAAACTGAATATGTTTATTTGCTAAGCCTGGCAATCCTAATTATAAACATTTTACTTGTTGAGTTTTGTCTTGTTCACATTCACGACCACAGAGCATAGTGTCAACTTATAACAGTTGCTCAATAAATGAAAGGGTCAAGAGGTAATAAGTGGCCAAGTTATTGTAGAATGAGGACTATTACTTTGTTGACAATAATTGCTTTTAAATGATCTGTACTAGTATTACATTAATATGCTGACAGTGAATTATTATTCATTCTAAAAAAGAAACAGTTGTAAGGAAAAACTTTGTGCTAAGTAGAAATTTAAGGATTTAAAAATAAAAATGGGAGGGAACATTTGAAAGATATGGAAGTGTCTTAAAATATCTCTTTGAGTTGTTAAGAAACATGATGTGATTAAGAACATTCTCTTGCCAAATGAATCCCTTACAAGAAAAAGAATGTATGATTTTAAAAGATGTATTATGTGTTGAATCAAGACATACATTATAAAAAGATGGTACTAGTACTATTCATTGTTTAGAATAATGAGTTTGCTCCCATAGTGGGAATTGAAAGGGAAGGAAAACACGCTATACAATCAGGGGTACTACCCTGGTTGAATAAATATATTTTGTATATTTAATCTAAAATATCTATAAGTCTAGCTACCTTAAACCAAACCTAGGGCATTTCTCCACAAGTCGCTTAGGCATTGGGAAAGATTTAGAAAAGAACAATACTTATAATTTTCCCCCATCAGAAAAATTCTGCACAGTCTCTAAAACCTCCCTCTGACAGAAGTCGCATGTTGGGCAATCATATGACCAAGTTCCATTACAGTCAGTATGACACGACATTGGTATGCAGAGAGACGAAATTAGACTGACATCGCCAATTTAAAAGGACAGCAGTCTAAAGCACAGGATACACACACATACACACATGTGAGCGCATGCACACACACCAGACCACTGAGAGTTGACAGCAATTTGAATCTCATTAGCAACAAAGAAACACAATTTATAACAGTGAGATACAGTTCTTCACCTATTTGCGAAACTTAAAAAAAATGATACTACTCGATACTGGCAGCACTTCACACACTGTTGGTGGGAGTAAAAATTGGTATACTCTTTCTAGAAAGTATCTTAGTTATGGTTTTATATATATACACACTGGTTATATATATATATACATGTATTACAGACTTTAAAAACTTCACATACTTTACCTAGTAAGAGCCTTTTTATAAATTCTCACGAGGGAAACATACAGAAACTCACATAAAGGAATATGTGCAGATAATCTCATTACATTTTGAGGAAGGAGGGGATGCTCGTCGTTCTTGGCGGCAAGGTAGAGCAGCTCCCTTTGCTGATCTGCTTCCTGGGGGACAGGCACTACTGGCTCAAGATTTGCTTTATGACTTGGGACCAACCTTTTATTTCGGGTCCTGCTATTGTGTGTTGTTGAGCCCTCTCTCCCCTTACCCCCGCCACCCTAATTCCCAGCCCTCTGCACAGAAGGCCTTGTGGGGTCCTAGTGTTTTGTGAAGGAGTGGAGCTGAAAGCCTTGCTCTGCTTTTACTCCTGTGGCCTGGGAAGACAGGCCCCTTTATGTCCACCACGTTTCCAGGTACATTTCTGGACTTTGTCATTTTTGTGTAAATATTTGAATGTTTAATGAAAACAAGTGGCTGAATAGTTGGCTAATAATATTTCTTAAATAAGATTTCCTTATTGATTTGAAATGCTACTGAAATTACCATTTGGGGGATATTTTCTACTCACCATTTGTTCCACTGATGTTTCTATATATTCCCTCCATAAGCTTTTAAATTTTGTAAATACGTAAGGGTAACTTTTTGTATCATTCTACTTCTTGTTTTGGCTTTGTATCTAATTCGAGAATAAGTCAATGGGTTCAAGGTCAAACGATTCCAGTGTTCATATGGCCTTATCTGGTGTGAAGAAATGGAGTCACGAAAGGCAGGGATGAAGTCCCTTTTCTCTGTGTTCCATAGCAGCCTCATTGCTTTGCGTTACTGAATCTTCCTATTATCTCTACACGAGGCTGTGTCTTAAGGTGAAGCCCTCGGACATACCCATCTCTGATACCTCTGTGCCCGGCTTAGAACTGGTACCTTGTCCAGGCTTCTGATTTTATGGGTGTCTTACCCAGTCTTGGCTGCTATGACAGAATGCAGTCGAGGTTGGTGTGAGCCTAAAAGATTAAGAACTACATCTGCATCTATTAATACATTCATCTCTGCAGTGAATTTGGAGAAGCACAAAGGGCTGTGGAAAAAGTAGACACTGGGATAGATTTTCCCAGTGATCAGGACTGCCCGCAAGTGCTTCTGATTGTCCTTCCTCTGTTAGTGCCTTGGTCTAAGGAAGGGTGTCATCAAACATCAAAGCTGTAGCCTTTAAAGTTAGAATTAATTTTTCTATAATTCTATTTTGTTCTCTGGGAATAAGGTCCACTCCATCCCTTGCCAGCCATATTATGTATGTATTATCTAACTTACATTGAAATTTGAAATGCATTTTCAAGAAAAATTGTTAAAATGACTGACACATCAGGATTTCCACCAAGATGGCCGAGTAGGAAAATCTCCGGAGTGCAGTTCCCAATGAGAGCCACACAGAAGGCGAGTGATCCCCGCATTTTTAACCGAGGTACCAAGTTCATCTCAATGGGACTGGTTGGACAGTGGGTGTAGCCCAAGGAAGGCAAACTGAGGCAGGGTGGGGTGCTCATCTGGGAAGTGCAAGGGGCTGGAGAACTCCCCCTCCTACCCAAGGGAGGTCACTGGGGACTTTTCTGGAAACTCTGGCTCAGAGGCTTTGCTTTTCCCACGGTCTTTACAGCCCGCAGACCAGGAATTTCTCGTCTGTGCCAAGACACCAGCCTTGTAGGTTTCCAGCACAAAACTGATCTTCCAGTTTAAACATAATTTGGGACAATGAATCCTACTTTCAACTGACAATTAGGATTCAATGTCTTTTTCCTGTGGCCTACTGTTTTCAAAAAGTAAATCTTCGAAATTGTATTCTGCAATTTCGTAGACCTTTTGGTATTCCAACCACTTTCAGTGTGCTTCCAATATATTTAATCAATTCTTTCTACTTTATTACAATCGAATAATATATTTCCACATTACTCCTTATGGTCATTAAAAATTTAAAACATCAGGAATCTGGTTCTTACCTGTTCAAAATGAATCCAGATGTTCACCTACTGCAAGGGTGCCAGATTTTTTTTTCCATCATAGCCTTAGCTTTGGAGAAAACATTTGGAACAATTCTATGGGGACTGTTGGTCACAGATGGCTGAGTAATCATAAATCCTCGGGTGGAGATAGAGTCCTTCTGGATTGCAGCACTGAAACTGATTTTCTTAATTTAAAATACTCAACCTTGCATCATCCAAGGAAACAAAAGGTGTCTCTTGTTTAAGTTTTTCTTTTTTAAAAAACTGACATGTAATTAGCTTCTGACACCTTAACTTCATGTTTACTCTTAACTTTATATTTTGGCATCTCTTCCAGAAACTTGTTCTTCCCTCCAGGCTATAAAAGGGTTCAGTTTCCTTCATTTATTCAAAAAAAAAAAAATCCCTCTTCTTGCTGAAAACTTTTGCTTGTATCCCAAGCTGAGTTATAACACACTTCCTCTTACCATCACCTTTGTCACACAGCATTATAATAATCAGTACATACATGTGAGCTCCTTCAAGGCAGAGATAGTCTCTTATCAATTGCTGCAACTCCAATGCTTAGCAGAGTGCCTGGTATATAACAGGTGCTATGTAAAAAAGAGAGGATGGCCTCTTAAGTCAGAGGTTGATCTTGCATCACGCTTATTGTCCAGTAAAGAATAAAGGAAGGCTTTAGTAAGTTCTTTAGTCATTTTAATTAAAAATACTTTAGCTATTTATTGTATAAGCAAAAGAAAAGCTATACATTCTTGATTTTCAGAAGAATTTAACACAATTTCTAAGTGCTATTTATTATGTTTAAGAGCTTAAAAGATTTTTTTTTCAGATGCTGCCGACTTTGTCAATCAAGCCCAAAGAGAATCTGGTGGCAGACTCGAGACAATTCATGAGGGAGCCGTGGCATTTTGTAAGGGACTACATAAAAGGGGTAGCCAGGGAGCCGAGAGAAATTTCTAAACTGTGCAGTGCCTTGGGGTTAAGACCAGGTGTGGCTACCCTTTGGACCCAAGGGAAGAGTGGAGATAGTAGTATTGGAAATTGGAAGGAGCAAATCGTGTGTTTTGAGAACTGTGACCTTCTGTAATGGGACATGACCAGCCCGAGGCAACCAAATACTCTTTCCTCTCGCCCTTTGATGGTCTGCTGGGGCTCTCTGTTTGCTAACCCAAGAGCAAGCCTGAGGGCAGGAGCACCTGTTGCTATGGGCCTTATAGGTTGACCTCCCAAGGTAAGAAGCGAGATGGTGGAGGATGGAGAGTGGGTTTGGAGGGGAATGGCAGATCTGGGGCACGGTCATCAGTTTATTATACTGAAGGTACTTTCTCCATGGAGAAGCCATCCTGCTGAAAGAAAGGCACAAAAGAAAACAAATGCTCAATATAGTAGGATCTGCTTGGTATTTTTTTTTTTTTGGAGTGCATTTAAAGCAACCCTGGCCTTCAGGAGCTGCACTGGGTGGCAAGATACGGTGAGCCCATGAAAGCCTTCGATTGTACAATATCAGCCCGAATGTGAGTGAACTGTGTACCATGAATGCCATTGCCTTTGGCCTCAGGTTCACCTTCAGATAGAGTTCAAGACCACATTTGCACGAATGGGGTAGTTCATCCCATAAAAGAATGCATTTCTCAATGCACTAAAATGCTTTCCTTTTGTATCAGTCTTTTTTTAATAACATAGAGAGATTTCTCCAACTAGGTTCACTCTGTGTTGCCTGCAAAATGCAATTTTTTTTTTCTAAATGCTATATTATCTTCGTCCACCACCTTCAGTTTAAATTTTAGTAAATGATGCTTTAGTTCTCTGAAAATTCTCTTTATGCTCTGTATTGGACTTAAGTAGATGCCAATTTTCACATATCTGGCTAAAAAGAATATTGATGTCTAAATAAATTTGACAATAGAAGACTTTATACATATTGATTTTATCACATCACAGATATAAAGCATATATTTGATACTTACCTGAAACAGCCATGCTGATATAGCAAAGAAATGCCTTTAAAATTATGTAGGCATAGAATAGAAAAGTTTTCTTTTCTGACAAACGGGCCAAAGACCTTCAAACAGGAAAGCCAGCCCATTTAGTCAGTAGACTCTTCACTGAAACCATAGTCTGAAAATCACTAGGCCATGTGCAAAAATGGTAGAGTCAAACTGCCACATGATCACAAACATGGTGTCCCATAACTGAACAATAAACATATACATTTGAAAAATAAGCCCTTTGGAAAAGATTAATTAATTTTGTTTTTCTTTTTAGAGATGGGATGCTGATCTGTCACTCAGGCTGAGTGCAGAGGCATGACCATGGCAGCCTCAAGTTCCTGGGCTCAAATGATCCGCCTGCCTTAGCCTCCCAAGGAGCTGGGACTGCAGATGTGCACTTCCAGACCTGACTGATTTGTTTGTTTTGTTTTGTTTTTTGGAGAAATGGACCCTTACAATGTTGCCCAGGCTAATCTTGAAGTCCTGACCTCAAGGGATCCTCCCACCTCTAGCCTCACAAAGAGGTAGGATTATAGGCCTGAGCCAACACGCCACGTTAAGGAAAACTTCCTGCAGTAAGAAGGCATTGTCAGGTGAGTAGCTTTTGACAGTGTTGGGCTAGGTTTTATCACAGATAGGACTGACTAGTTTTCACTCAAAATCAACTCATTTAGGTAAGAGCACACTTTCACTCAATATGTCAATCTTTCTGTATGTTTTTAGAAATAAACAGAATGGGTAACCTTCTAACTAGTTATGAAAACATAAAAATATTTAAGATGAAACTTTCTAACTAGTTATGAAAACATAAAAATATTTAAGATGAAACTTTTGCAAAGAGAACAACGTTCAGAATCAAGACGGTCCCAGCTGAACTGACTGCATTTAGAAAGAAGGCAGCACGGTATAATGAGACTCATCTAGAAAGAGGAAATCTGAGATTGAACTCACTATATTTTCCCATGGAATTAGAGGTGGTAGTTAATAGCTCAGGCTAGGGAGCCTGACCACCTGCATCTGAATCCCAGCTAAACCCTTTTGGGAGTTACAGGAGCTGGAGAAAATTATTTAGCTTTCTTAAAATTTTTTTTATTTTGACACAGAGTCTTGCTCTGCCTCCCAGGCTGGAGTACAGTTGCACAACTGCCTCGCTGCAACCTCTGCCTCCTGGGTTCAAGAGATTCTCCTGCCTGAGCCTCCCAAGTAGCTGGAATTACAGGCACCCATCACACCCGGTTAATTTTTGCATTTTTAGTAGAGATGTGGTTTCATCATGTTGGCCAGGCTGGTCTTGAACTTCTGGCCTCAGGTGATCCACCCACCTTGGCCTCCCAAAGTGCTGGGATTATAGGAGTGAGCCACCATGCCCAGCCTATTTGGCCTCTCTGTGCTTCAGTTTTCCTTTTTGTAAAATAGAGATTCTCATAACTACTAAATAAGACTGTAGTGGGCCTTAAAATTAATGTATGTAAAATTCTTATAATAGTGCTTGGTATATGGTTGTGTTATATAAATATTAGCTATCATTATTAATTATTAAATTGACTGAGCACCTGAGCAACAGGTGCTCCTGCCCTCAGGCTTGCTCTTGGGTTAGCAAATAAGAGAGTCCCAGCAGACCACTTTGTTCACTGACTTAAGTGACTTTGTGCAGATTACTTCGTCTCAGTACCTTTCAATTTAATTAACATCAAAATATGCTAATTGCCTCACTTAATTCTGAATGTTTTGTGACTATTTACTTAACAAACATTTATTGAGCCTCTACTCAATACCAGGCAATGTGGTAAATATTGGGAAAAACATACTGAGTAAGAAAGACAATCCCAGTCATCAAGAAGCTACAGTCAAACAGGCGATGTTGACATTCTGGTGATATAACGATCTGAGAGTTCAGTGATGCTCGATCTCCTGTCTTATGAATGATTCCAGCTCCAAAACCATCTTTATAAACCTTGTATCTGTCCAAATTGTCAAGGATGCCCTGTCTTATTCCCTAAGTTCTAGCAGGTCCCTGGAAGTTTAAAACTCTGGGTCAATAACCCTGAATTGTATCCAGATAATAAGACACATCACAGACATATCACCTAGAGAAGAGAGTGGGCAATGTGCTATTCCACATGCCAATCCTGCCTTCTGCAATCCTGTCTGTGGCCATCAGTGATGACACGAAGCTTACAGTCACCAGCTTGGCTATACCACCACCATCATGACTGTACCCTACCAAGGCCTTGTTGGGGTCCTCCCTTCAGGGCTTGGAAACAGGCCTTGAAGACAGAAGGCCTCCAGGTTATTGCCTCACTTCTCATTTTTCTTAGGATCCCTCCTAAGTCAATTAATTAAGGGCTACTTATAATGAATGAAAATGCATTTTGTTTGACTGACTGATTCATTCTTATTTTAACATCTGTGTCTGCTAACATCAGTGGAGCGCCTTTGGGTCTCAATATATTGTACAACATTTCCGGTCATGTTCCTTCATGTTGTCATGCGTCCTTTGGTGCTTAGCTGTTGTTTAGTTTGTGCCAGTTGTAACTGCAGAATTGTTTATAGAAATAATTTCAGGCCTAGGATGGTATCTTCCTCTTGAGAGGGTTTTACATGTGCTTTTTCCAAGCACCTGTCAGCTGTAGTAATCTGGGATCATCTCAGACCAATTTCAGAGACTGCAGTGCTCTGAAGCTGGACTGCGTGCCCTGCGAGGGTGCGGGGGCTGCTGTTGGGTTCCAGGTCATACTTACCTTGGGGATGCCAAACTTTGGCTTTCTATCCAAAAGCAAGCCCCTCCTCCTCAATGCGGGGGAGGGTTCCATACTTAATTCCTCTCAGCTTTATACTATTAGCCTGTTACATTCGTCTATCCCTCCACCTCTCAGCCACTTTCTCTGGGATCAGTGTCACTTCTAGTGGAGAAGTGGCCTAAAAACAAAAGAGAAGGAGGAGAAGAAAAGGGAGGAAGCAGGGAAGGAGAGAAGAGAGGGGAAAGAAAAATGTATAGGAAATAAATTTTGATTACTGAGGGAGAACAGACTATTTAAAGAATAATAGTGCCAGGGAACTTGGATCAGAAAACACTGCAAAAAGGTTGGTGAATAAAAGTGAGTTTGGGGTCCATCTTGAAGCTCATTTAAAAAAATGCTAAAATTCCTTCTCCTCTGTAGCAAACTCATTGACCAAACTGTACAGAAAACATGTCTCCAATTTGCAGATGACTGTGCTATGAGTTAACTAGGGAGTCCTTTGTAAACACTGTTATGACGATAAAATGAACTCAGGAGAGGGGATGGGAAGGAAAAAAAGGAATGGGGTGGGATGGAAGATTGGGAAATATTTTTTGGTGAGATTGAGATTTTGCTATGGTCTGAATAAGCCCTTTCAACATTAATTTGTTTGTAATTACCTTTATGGTGATGTTAAGAAGTGGAGCCTTTGGGAACTGGTAAAGTCATGAAGGCTCTGCCCTAATGAGTGGGATTAGTGCCTGCATTAAAGGGGTTGAGAAAGATGACTTTGCCCCCTTTCCTCATGTGGGAATACATGTCCCTTCCACTGCAGGTGGATGTGCTAAGTGCCATCTTTGAAGCAGACAGAACCAGCCCTCCCCAGAGAATCTGTTGCTGCCTTGATCTTAGACTTTGCAGGGTCTGAACTGTGAGACATAAACTTCTATTACTTGCAAATTAACCAGTCTGTATAACTTTTTAAAAAATAGCATCTCAGACAAGATAATTGCAAACCCAAGTTTTTTGGACCCAGAACCTGTGAAGCAACCAGTGCTCTGATTTCTATCATTAAAGGTTAAATGTAACTGTTATAGAACTTACCATAAATGAAATCATAAAGTATTTATTCTTTTGTGTCCTGCTTCTTTTGCTCATAATTTTGAGAATTTGTCCACGTTGTTGCATATTTCAGTTGTTCACCTTTTTCATTGCTGAATCGTATTCCACGATATTAATATACCACAGTATGCTTTCCCATTTGCCTTTGATAGGTTGTTTCTTGATTTTGGTTATTATGAATAAGGCTGCTCTGATTATTATTATTATTGTGGTCAAATTTCTAGGAGTAAAATTGCTGGAATATGGGTGGCCAAATGTTTAACTTTATACAAAATTAGCAAAGTGATTGTTCCAATTTAGACTACCATTGACAATGGGTGATCATGGCAATTGTTTTTTATCCTAACAAACATAGGGTGTTCCCAGTCTTTTAAATTGTAGCCATTCTATTGAGTGTGTAGTAGTATCTCATTGTTTTAAATTTGTGTTTCCCCAGTTACTTATGATTTTGAGAGACTTCCATTTGCTTATTGGCTTTTGGTACAAGATTTTTTTATTTTTTTTTGTAAAGCGTGTGTTCAAATCTTTTGCCCCTTTAAAAAATTTGAGTTGTTCTTCTCTTTATTTGTGATTTGAAGGAGTTCTTTAGATATTCTGGGTATGTGTTATTTTCCAGATATATGTATTGAGAGTCAAGTCAAGCACTTCCAGTCAAGGACTTCCCTATTTAATGTCTTAACGGCATTTTTGACCACAGATATTTTTAATTTTAATGAGGTATAAATTATCTTTTTTATGGTTAATACTTTTTATTTTCTAAATATTTGCCCATGCTTGATTGTAAATACATTTTCTTATGTTTTCTTCTGTTAGATTTTTATATGCTTAGATTTATGCCTATAATTCTACTCTAATTAGTTTTTAGAAATGGAGTGATGGTTATTCTAAGCACCATTTCTTGAAAAGGCCTTATTTCCCCCATTGAAATGATATGTACTCTTGGAGAAAATCAAATGATCCCAAATGCATGGAGATATCTTGTGTATCAATTCTGGTTCATCAACCTATTTGTCTATGTATTCTTAAGGCAATGTGCAGTCTAGATTATGAACACCAGTAACTAATTAATACAGTAATTCTTCTGAAATAAAATAGTTGTTTTTGTCAGGTTTCTCCAGAAAAACAGAATACAGATATATATTTGTTATGAGGATTGGCTCACTGAGTCACAGAGGCTGAGAAGTCCCACAGTCTACCATCTGCAAGCTGGGGAACCAGGAAAGCTTGTGGTATAATTCAGCCCGAGTCCAAGGGCTCAAGAACCAGAAATACCAATGTCTGACATCAGGAGGAGACAGATGTCCCAGCTCACAGGAAGTGAATTCACCACTTCTCTGATTTGTTGCTTCAAGTCCTCAAAAGATTGAATGACGCTCACTTGCATTGGTGAAGGTGATCTTCTATACTCAATCTACTGATTCAAATGCTAATCTCTTTCAGAGACACCTTCATGTAAACACTCAAAAATCATATTTTACTCTCTGTCTGGTCACCCTTAGCCCACTCAAGCTGATAGGTAAAATTAATCATCGCAGTAGGGTCATTCCTCCACCTTTGTTTTACTACTTCAAGAATATTTTGACTATTCTAGGTGATATGGTTGACTCTGTTCCCACCCAAATCTTATCTTCAATTGTAGCTCTCACAATTCCCATGTGTTGTGGGAGGGCTCTGATGTGAGGTAACTGAATCATGGGAGCAGGTCTTTCCTGTGCTATTCTTATGATAGTGAATAACTCTCATGAGATCTGATGGCCTTATAAATGGGGAATCTCCGTGCAGAAGTTCTCCTCTCTTGTCTGCCACTATGTGAGATGTGTCTTTCACCTTTCACCATGATTATGAGGCCTCCCCAGCCATGTGGAACTGTGAGTCCATTAAACGTTTTTCTTTTGCAAATTGCCCAGTCTTGGGTATGTCTTTATCAGCAGTATGAAAATGGACCAATATACTAGGTTCTTTGCACTTCAGTATAAATTGTAGAATCAGCTTGTTAATTTCTTCCAAAAATCCTGCTGGAATTTTTTATTGGAATTATGCTGAATCCAAAGATCAACTAGGGGAGAATAGGTGTCTAAATAGTATAAACATACAATAAACTTGGCCTTTCTATTATTTAGATTTTCATTTCTATCAGCAATAGAAAAATGTATATTCACATGCGAAAGAATAAAGTTGAACCCTTTAGCAATAGTTTTCTAAAAACATTGTAGAATCTGGCGTAGAGATCTGGCATATCTTTTGTTAGATTAATTGCTAGGTATTTGCTTTTTTACATGCTATTGTAAATGGTATTGTATTTTCATGTTTCATTTTCTGATTATTTATTGTTCTTTATATATAGAGATGCAATTGATTCCATATATTGATTTGGCATCCTGAATCCTTGCTGAATTCTTTTATGTATATAATCATGTTTTCTGCTAATGGTCACAGTTTCATTCTTTACCTTCCAATATTTATAAAATTTTAAATTATTGATTTTGTTGTTCTTAATGCTTTGGCTAGAAACTTTACTACACTGTTGTATAAAATGGTGAAAATTGATAGTCTTGCTTTTTTCCTGATTGTAAGGGGAAGAGCTTAATATTTAACTATTAGTATAATTGTAGCAGTAGAAAATTTTTAATCAATGAGGAGTGCTGACTTTTGTCAAATACTTTACTATATCTTTTGAGGTGATTACATAATTTTTCTCATTCATTTTGTTAATATATTGAATTACATTGATTGATATTTGAATATTAAGCCAATCTTACACTTTAGGGGTGGGAGGAGGAAAACTCCACCTTAGTAATGATGTATTTATTATTCTTTTGATATATTACTAGGTTTAAATTGCAATATCTTGTTGATTTTTGTATCTATGATCATGTGTGTTGTCTGTAGTTATATTTTTGAAATGTTTTAATTAGTTTTGTAAAAAAACTTAGGTGGCTTCACGAAATGAGTTGAGAAAATTTTTGTCTCCTCTATTTCTTGAGATAATTTGTGTATAATTTTTGTTATTTCATATTACTTACTTGCCCAATTAAAAAAATTCTGTTGTTTTTGAATTTTAAAAGTTTTCTATATAGTCTGGATTTTAATCCCTTAACAGAATCAGATATATAATTTGGAAATATTTTCTCCCAATCTGTGTGTTGTGTTTACTGTGTTGATAGTGTCTTTTGATGTATGTTAAAAAATTCATCAAGTCCAATTTTTCTACTTTTTTCTTTTGTTGCCTGTATCTATGATGTCACATTCAAATCATTGCCAAACTCAAGCTCATAAAGCTTTCCTTGTGTTTTTTTCTAAGAGTTTTATAGTTTTATATCTTACATTTAGGTACTTGATTCATTTTGAGTTAATTTTTTAATATAATGTTAAGTAAGGGTTCAACTTAATCCTTTTGCATGTGAATATACATTTTTTTCCCAGGGCCATTTGTTGAAAAGACTGATCTTTCCCCATTGAATGGTCTTGGCACACTTCTCAAAAATCATTTGACTATTATATATTATGTATTGTTTCTGGGATCTCTATTCTATTCCATTACTCTATATGTCTGCCTTTATGCCAGTAATACACTATTTTGTTACTGTAGTTTTATAGCAAGTTTTGAAATCAGGAAGTGTGAGTTCTCCAGCTTTGTTCTTTTTTCAAGATTGCTTTGGCTATTCTGCATCCCTTGAAATTCCGTATGAATTTTAGGATAAGGATTTCTTTTTCTGCAAAAAATAGGAATTTTGATTGGATTATGTTGAATCTGTGAATCACTGGGTAGAATTAACATATTAACAATATTGATTCTTTCAATCCATGAACATGGGATACATTTTTTTATTTACTTACTTTTTTAAATTTCTTTCTGCAGGATTTTGTAGTTTTCACTATATGTCTTTTACCTCCTTAGTTAATCCCTGTTTTTCTTTTTGATACTACTGTAAATAAAATTTTTATAATTTCTTTTCAGATTATTCAAACAGTATATAGAAATGTGGCCGATTTTTGTGTATTGATTTCTGCTAATTTGCTGAATTAATTTATTAGTTCTGTCAGGTTTTTTTGTAGAATCTTCAGTGTTTTCTACAAACTTATATTGAGAGATAATTTTATATCTTCCTTTCAAATTTGGAAGTATTTATTTATTTTTCTTGCTTCATTGCTCTAGCTAGAACTTCCAGTAAAATGTTGAATAGAGGTTGTGAAAGCTGGCATTCTTGCCTTGTTTCTGATCTTAAGGAAAAGGTTTCAGTGTTTCAATGCGAAGTAAAATGTTCATTGTGGGTTTTTTTCACATATGGCTTTTATTATGTTAAGGTAGTTTTTCTTTTATTCCTAGTTTGTTGAGTGTTTTCATTAGGAAAAAGTGTTGAATATTGTCAAGTACTTTTTCTGCATCAATTGAGACGATTGTTTTTTCTTCATTCTGTGAATGTGGTGGGTGTATTGCATTGATTGATTTTCTTATGTGTAACTCTTCTTGTATCCCAGGAATAAAGGCTGTTTGGTCATGGTCTAAAATTGTTTTAATATGATGTCTAATTCAGTTTGCTAGTATTTTGTTAAGTATTTTTGCATCAATGTTTACAAAGGATATTGGTCTGTAGTTTTCTTAGATTTTAGCATCTTTGGCTTTAGTGTCAGGGTAATGTTGGCCTCACAGAAAACGTTCCCGCCTTTTCAACTTTTGGAAAAGTTTGACAATAATTTGTGTTCTTTAAATGTCTGGAAGGATTCACCAGCAAAATCACTGTGTCTAGGGCATATCTTTGTCAGGAGATTTTGGTTTACTCATTCAATCTCCTTACTAGTTATAGATCTATTCAGATACTTTATTTATTCCTAATTTTGTCTTGGTAGGTTTCGTGTTTCTAGGAGTTTGTCCATTTCATCTAGGATATACAATTTGTTGGCATACAATGATTTAGTGTGTTCTCTTATAATCCTTATTCTTTCTTAGAATTGGTGATGTCTCCAATTTCATTTCTAATTTAATAATTTGAGTCTTCTCTTTTTTTAAAAAAAAATTAGTCTAACTAAAAGTTTGTCAATTTTGTTGATCCTTTTAAAGAAACAACTTTTGGATTTGCTAATTTCTACGCTGCTTTTCTATTTTCTATTTTATTTATTTCTGCTCTAATTTTCATTCTTTCTTTCCTGCTAGCCTTGGGTTTAGTTTGCTCTTCCTTTTCTAGTAACTCAAGTTATATAGTTAGGTTGTTTATTTAAGACCTTTCTTGTTTTTTTTAATGTAAGTGTTTATAAATTTACACCTTGATACTGCTTCTACTGTGTTCCATAAGTTGTGCTATGTGATATCTAAGGATTTTCTAATTTCCCTTGTGGTTTCTTTCATTGATCCATTGGTTAATAACATGCTGTTTAATTTTGAGAAATGTCTGGTTTTACTTGTTGACTTCTAACTTATTCAATTGTGGTCAAAGAAAGTATTTTGTGCTATATGTATTAAAAATATATATACTGAGACTTAATTTGTAGCTTGACACATGCTCTATTTGGTAAATGTCTTATGCACTTGGGAAGAATGTGTTTATTGTTTAGGGTAGATAATTCTTTATATATCTGTTAGATCTAGGTTTTGTTGTTGTTGTTGTTAAGTACTCTAGTTTCTTACTTATCTTTTGTCTGGTTGTTCTATTAATTATTGAGAGGAGGGTATTGGAATATTCATCTACTATTGTAGAACTGCATAATCTTCCCTTTAATTTTGTCAGTTCTTGGTTCATATATTTAGATGATCTGTCATTAGCTGCATACATGTTTTTGATTGTTATATCTTCTTGCTGTCTTGACTCTTTTATTTGATATAGAATGCCCTTTTTGCCTCTTGTAACCTGTTTTGATGTAAGGTGTATTTTGTCTGATTTTCCTGTGGCCACATCCATTCTCTCTGTCACTATTTGCATGAAATATCTTCTTTCATCCTTTCATTTTTAATCTATTTATATTTTTTGATCTGAAATGAGTTTTTGTAGACAGCATAGAGTTGGATCATGTTTTAAAATCCATTCCACCAATACCTTTTAGTTGGAGAGTTTAATCTATTTACATTAAAATAATTATTGATAAGGAGATACTTACTTTTATTATTTTGCTATTTGTCTACATGCCTTATAGCTATTTTGTCCCTTATTTTCTGCATTATTCTCTTTTATGTTCAGTTGATTTCTTATAGTGAAATGTTTAAATTTCTTTTTTATTTTCTTTGTATATGATCTACAGCTTTTTTCCTTTGTTAGTACCATAAACATTACATTTAATATATTAAAGTTATAGCATGCTAATAGAAATTTATATCTGTTTAACTTCAATAATACACAAAATGCTGCTCCTTTTAACATCTCCACCCTCACCCCTTTTAGTTACTGAGGTAAAAAATTACATATTTATTGTATACTAAAAAACATAAATCTTTTTAGTGCATTAGCCTCTTAAATTATTTAGAAAGATATAGAATTATAAACCAAAGTTACAATAATTCTAGCTTTTAGAATAATAATTTCTTTCTATTATAAAAGTCTCATATAGAAACAAAAGTGCAATTACACAGCACTGTTAAAAGACTTCTAGCTTTTATAATTGCTTTTGTATTAGCCTTTATTGAGAGATTGTTTTCTTCATTTGGCTTTGAGTTACTGTCCAATGTCCTTGTATCTTATCCTGCAGAACATCTTTTAGCATTTCTTGTAGGTCAGTTCTAGTGGTAGTAAACTTCTTCATGTTTTGTTTACCTGAAAATCTCTTAATTTTTCTCTAACTTTCTAAGAATGCTTTTGCTAGATGTTTGATTCTTGTTTGACAGGTTTTTTATTTAGCACTTTAGATATATTAGATCATTGCCTTGTGTTCTCCACAATTAAAAAAAAATTTTTTTTTAATTATTCTGATTCAGAATCTCACTCTGTTACCCAAGCTGGAGGGCAGTGGTGTGATCTTGGCTCATTGCAACCTCCACCTCCTGGGTTCAAGTGATTCTCATGCCTCAGCCTCCCAAGTAGCTGAGATTACAGGTGTGGGCCACCATGCCCAACTGATTTTTGTAGTTTTTAGTAGAGAGGGGGTTTTGCAATGTTGACCAGGCTGGTCTCAAACTCCTGGCCTCATGTGATCCACCTGACTCAGCCTCCCAAAGTGCTGTGATTACAGATGTGAGCCACCACTCCCAGTTCTGGTCTCCATAATTTCTCATGAAAAATTTGTTGATAATTTTATTAAGGATCTCTTGTATGTGACAAATTGCTGTTGCTCTTGGTGTTTTCACGATTTTCTCTTTGGCTTTCAAAATTTTGATTCTAATGTGTTTTGAGGTGGACCTCCTTGAGTTCATCTTACTTGGAGTTTGTGGAGCTTTTCGTAGGTTTATGTTCATGTCTTTCATCAAATTTGGCATGTTTTCAGTCATTATTTCTTCAAATATTCTGCCCTTTTCTGTTTCTTTCCTACTTCTGGAACCCCACACAATGCATATGTTGGTTCTCTTGATAGTGTTCCACAGGCACAGGTCTTTGAAACTCTGCTTTTCTTCAAACTTTTTTCCCATTTCTTAGAGTTGATAATTCCTACTGTTGTATCTTCAAGTATGTTGGTTCTTTATTCTGACTATTCAAATCTGTTTTTTAATGCTTCCAGTGCATTTTTCATTTTAGTTATTGTACTTTTCAGCTCAAGAATTTCCTGTTTTCTTCTTAATTCTTAAATCTCTTTATTGATATTTTCATTTTGTTTATACATTGTTCTCTTGACTTTCTTCACATCTTTTAGTTTTTTTTTTGAGCATCTTTAAGACAGTTAAAGTCTTTGTCTAGGAGATCTGCTACCAGGTCTTTTAAGAGATGGCTTCTGTTAATTAATTTTTTTTCTTTGAATGGGTCATACCTTCCTGCTTCTGGTATACCTTGTGTTTTGTTGTTGTTGTTGTTGAAAACTGGGCATTTGAATCTAATAATCTGGTAACTCTGGAAATCAGATACTCCACCTTCCCTAGGGTTTGCTATTTTTTAAAATTGTTGTAGGCTGTCTCTGTGTCAAGGATAAATAAGCCTGAGATATAAACTTAAGGTCTTCTCAAGTCTTTCTGTGCCTGGACATTTCCATGGGCATCTGTGTTCACTTTTTAATTCTCTTCATATATGCCATTGTGTTTGAATGTTCTGTTTCTTTTTTATGTCTGGCTCTCCAAAGGGAAAAACAAAAATAATAAAGTAGGGAGGATGGATACTATCCCTTTAAATCACCTAGAAGTCACTTCATTCAGGGGGGAAGGAGCTTGCAACAATATGTGAAGGTGCAAAGCCAATGGCCACTGTCTCTTTGTAGCTCTGTGATTAGAAATAGCAATTAGCAAGGGAAACACAAATCTCCAATACTTGGAGGACAGGGTCCCTTTTTGCCCACTTTGGCTGCCACAGGCTGTGTGCATGTATCTCAAGGAACACACACAAAGCTGCCTGCCATTGTGCTGAGGATGGAGGATGAGAAGCTTCTATTGTGCTAAAACCTAAAATTGACCACATTAACTGCAACTTTATGTCCAGTTTTCCCCCTGGAAATTGCAAGCCTTCAAAAGACTGTATTTTCATAATTGTCTCATCAGACAGGTTCTACCAAGGCAATTATTGTCCGGGTGGGGAGATGTATTTCTGATGCTTTCTACTCCTCTATCTTCTCATAATCTTTTAAATTCTGAGGGACACTTTTTGCTAGTTATAGAGTTTTAGATCAGGGATTGGCCAAACTGTGGCCTGTGGGCCAAATCTGGTCAATGGCCTGTTTTGGTATGACCTACAGAATAAGAATGGTTTTTAACACTTTTAAATATAAATGGTAAAAAGACTATTATTCATGTGTCAAGGACTATTAAAAATGCTTTATATGTATTAACTTATTTAATCTTCACAGAGAAGGCAGAAGACAGGTGCTGCTGGTTATATAGGAGACAGAGGGAAAACTCTTAGAGTTTGTTGTTTCTTTTGGATATTCTTTATCGAGTCAAGAAAATTTTGTTATAAAGTGGTGATAATTCTTTTGGAAATCATCTGGCATCCATATAGATGGTTATTTTAATATGGTAAATTATATAGAGGTCTCCTTGCATTCCTGAAGCAAACCCTATTTGACTGTGTTATGTTAGTTGCTTAATTTTACCTTTATTCATATGCGTATTTTAGATAGGTGTATAGTTTTTTTTAATCAAAATTACACTAATATCAACCAAAATTACACTAATTTCAAAAATTACACTAATATCAAGAAGTCAATCATGACTAATGACTATTTTATTATCTCTACATAGTGCATTAAATTTTGATGTTTTTTTACTTTTCCTTATCAAGCTCCAGATAATACACAAATTAATATATTAATAGGCTACTTACCAGATTTTCCTGTACCTCTTATGAAAAACATCACTATTAAAACCTTGACCTTCTACTTAATTCATCATAGCTTTAGGATATATTTTACCTCTTCCATCAAGCTTCTGGGACTTACAGTGGGAATAGGACACTTTCTACTACAATATTTGCCCTTTGAAGACAAAAACCATGTTCCTTTCATTCCTTGTATTCTCCAGCTCTTGGCATAGTATTTGATGAGTAGTCAAAGCTTATTAAGTATTTTTTGAACAGATATAGTTACTGTGGCTTGGGGGAAAAGATAGACTTGAGTTCTCATTATTGGCTGGATCTTACGCTGAGTGCTTCCTTACCCGTTTTAATCTTCCTTTTTAATGACAAGTAAACCCAGAAGGGAGGCAGATTTCTAACTGGAAGAAATTAGCCTCATGAAAACATGATTATGAAATCACTGCTTACCTGTTGCAATGTTGGTACCAGTGATGCATACTCCTAAGTCTCTATCTTTGGACTAGAGTAAGAAATAAGGGGTAACTCATTGGAGATGCTGCCATCAGACATATCACCTAGTGGACTTCTTTGGGTGGCCTTTATTAAGGCAGATTTTTCAATGTCAAATCATAAAACAGTAAGCATATGGCCTTTCTATTAGTTTCCTCTAGGATCCAGTCTCGTTATTTATGACAGAAATATGGTACTATTTTTTGATCCAGAGTTTCTGTAGTCTATAAATTTAAATCTGATCTTGAATATAATATATGCCTCCTGTAGATAGAAAAATGTTCCTGTTCACACTGGTACAGTTACTTCAGATTATGATTTTCAATGTCATATTCTTTTAAATAAAATGTTTTAATTTTCTTTCATCTGAGCACTGCAAGCTTTATTTTTAGGACTGAAGATTTAATTCCAACAGGATATGTTTAGAACTCTCTTGTACTGGCTTTCTGAAAACATTGTATTTCATCTTATTATGAAAACTGTAAACAGGTTATAGCTCAGAAACAGGTGCTGAAAGACTCAGCTCTTGAACTTCATAGGGATGTCTTCCAGCTGAGCACAGCAGACTGTTCAGATGTGATTTCAAATAACATTGAATTAAGATCTCACATCTTTCCATCATTTTTCTCTCTTTGTTTGTTAACTGGCAGTATACAGTGTAAGCCTCATTCATATGTTAAATAAAAAAGCAGCCCTTCTTAATTCTGTCAACACATTTCCACAGGAAAATACATGTCTAGCTAAGGAAAGGAAATTTTCACAATTGTGTCAAATGAGATTTAGTACAAGTGTACCTTTAAAATATTTAACAATGCTTACTGGGCATCTACTACCTGATATGTATTTCTTCAAGAATACAACTCTAAATATGACAGGCAAGATCTTACCTGTTGGAGGGATTGCATTCTGAAGGAGGAAGATGGGAAAAACCAACCAACCAACCAACCAACCAGTCAGCCAGCCAGCCAGCTAGCCAGCTAGTCAGCCAACCAACCAAGTCTTTCCAGTTAATGATAATTATCATGGAGAAAATACAATTGGAGCTAGAGAGTGGGATAGGGATTTGAGCATGAGAGCACATGGCATAGTTGGAGGGAGGACATTGTGATTTTTATTTAACCCTTGTTAAAAGGCTAAAAAGGGCTTAAAAGCATTTAGAGAAATGACTGATGTTACAACATCTCACCAATAAAGAGTTAATACTTTCCTAAAAAGAACATCTTACCATATAGACAAAATAACGTTATCATATTTAATAAAATCTATAAGTCCTTAGTGTAATCTAATAGCTGATCCATATTTAAATTTCTTCTAGTTATTCTCCAAATGTCCCTCAGTTCATTTGTGCAAACATTATTGAATTCAGCGTCCTATATTGCAACTGATTGTCATGTCCCTTAAGTCTCTTTTGATCAAAAGCAATTTCATAACACAGGGACTTGATCAATTAATTGTCTTGTTGAATAGTCTACCTTTTGGACCTTGTCTCATTTCTTCCTCATGATGTCATTTAACTTATAACTTGATATCTTGCATTTTCTGTAACTTGAAACTTAGTTTCAAGGTCTTGATTAGGTTCTAGTTAAACATCTTTAGATAGAATACATCATAAGTGAACCAAAAGAGAGCCTGCATAGCCAAGTTAATTCTAAGCAAAAAGAACAAAGCTGGAGGCATCACACTACTGGACTTCAAACTATACTACAAGGCTACAGTAATCAAAACAGCATGGTACTGGTACCAAAACAGAGATATAGACCAATGGAACAGAACAGAGGCCTCGGAGGCAACACCACACATCTACAACCATCTGATCTTTGACAAACCTGACAAAAACAAGTAATGGGGAAAGGATTCCCTGTTTAATAAATGGTGTTGGGAAAACTGGCTAGCCATTGTGCAGAAAGCAGAAACTGGACCCCTTTCTGAAACCTTACACCAAAATTAACTCCAGATGGATTAAAGACTTAAACATAAGACCTAACACCATAAAAACCCTAGAAGAAAATCTAGGCAAAACCATTCAGGACATAGGACTAGGCAAGGACTTCATGATCAAAGCACCAAAAGCATTGGCAACAAAAGCCAAAATAGACAAATGGGACCTAATCAAACTCCACAGCTTCTGCAGAGCAAAAGAAACAGTCATTAGAGTGAATTGGCAACCAACAGAATGGGAAAAAATTTTTGCAATCTACCCATCTGACAAAGGGCTGATATCCAGAATCTACAAAGAACTAAAACAGACTTACAAGAAAAAAACAAACAAGCCCATTCAAAAGTGGGCGAAGGATATGAACAGACACTTTACAAAAGAAGACATAAATGAGGCCAACGAACATATGAAAAAATGCTCATCATCACTGGTCATTAGAGAAATGCAAATCAAAACTACATTGAGATACCATCTCACGCCAGTTAGAATGGCGATCATTAAAAAATCTGGAAACAACAGATGCTGGAGAGGATGTGGAGAAATAGGAACATTTTTATACTGTTAGTGGGAGTGTAAATTAGTTCAACCATTGTGGAAGACAATGTGGAGATTCCTCAAGGACCTAGAAATAGAAATTCCATTTTACCCAGCAATCCTATGACTGGGTATATAGCCAAAGGATTATAAATCGTTCTACTATAAGGACACATGCACACGAATGCTCATTGCAGCACTGTTTACAATAGCAAAGACCTGGAAACAACCCAAATGCCCATCGATGATAGACTGGACAGGGAAAATGTGGCATATACACCATAGAATACTATGCAGCCATAAAAAACGATGAGTTTGTGTCCTTTGTAGGGACATGGATGAAACTGGAAACCATCATTCTCAGCAAACTGACAAAAAAACAGAAAATCAAACACTGCATGTTCTCACTGATAGGTGGGTGTTGAACAATGAGAAGACATGGACACAGGGAGGGAAGCATCACACAATGGGGTCTGTCGGGGGAAACAGGGGAAGGACAGAGGGGGTTGGGGAGTTGGGGAGAGAGAGCATGGGGAGAAATGCCAGATATAGGTAATGGGGAGGAAGGCAGCAAATCACACTGCCATGTGTGTACCTATGCAACAATCTTGCATGTTCTTCACATGCAAACCTAAACCTAAACCCAAAACCTAAAATGCAAAAAAAAAAACATCATAAGTAATGCATATTTCATATTGCATTCTATCTACAAATACTTACTAGTCATCTACAGTCACTGACACTAAAAATGGACCATAATATTAGTGTGATCATTGACACTAAAAATTGACCATAATATCAGAGCAATGATAGCTTTGTCCCTTCATTGCATATTAGAATTTCCCTTTACACCAGAAAATAGCCTGTGTGTTGCACTTTGGTATCATATGTGCATATAGTTCCCAAATATTCACATAATGGTCTTAAAATCAATTTGTAATTGTTGTCTGAACACACGATTTCACTAGACATTGCAAAACAATCTATTTTTTTTCTAATTTTTTCCTTTCTTCTATGGGTTACTTTAGTTGGCAGTCTTCTGTTGAGTTTTCCCTCATGAACTGGGGTTATTTGTTTACTTGGAAACACAATTCTTATCGGAAAGACAGAGATACAAGCATTTCAATTTTTCCTTTAATTTCTAATTTCCAAAGGAAAAAATTGATTTAATAGCCAGTAAAAATAGCAAAAATGCATTTTTTCTGATTGTTGTCCTTTTTGTGATTATTATGGATTCATAGATTTTTATTAATTTAATATTACATTGAATATTCAACAATCATATCATTAACCTATTTTTTTAATGCTCCAACTGTTACAATTTTGGCCAGTGGAAGACTCTTCAACCTGGCCCTTGGAAATTTTGATGTGTGTTCACTGAGGCATTGATTAGGAAAAGGTTTTCTGAAAAGGACACAAAATCCCATCTCTAAAATTTAAAAGTTGGTAAAATTGACTCTATTAAGTCAAACAAACTCTTGCCTTTCCAAAGACACTGTTAATATAATGAAAAAAGCACTTATAAAATAGACCTAGGGTTAGTAAACCACTTTGGCAGTCACAATTTCATCCCACTGGATGTTTTCATAAATAAAGTTTTACTGGAACACAGATACATCCATTCATTTAGGACTGTCTACAGCTGCTTTTGTACTACAACAGGAGACTTGAGCAGTCTTGAGAAAAGCCTGTGTCCTATAGGGCCTGAAATATTTACTATCTGCCCTTTTGCCAAAAAAGTTTGCTGACTTGGGGTTCGGACCATAAAATTTAAAAGTTTATGAAATATGATCTTTTTTGTTTGATGTTGTTTCATGGGTTTATCTTGATTTTTTTCCAACCAAATTATTAGCTTCTTTTAAGAGAAGGAATGTCAGTATTTTTCACAATATCCAGAAAGATAGCAAGCATAGTACGGATATTTTTTAAAAATTTAACCTTTAAGTTCAGGGGTACACATGCAGAGTAGGTAAACTTGTGTCATAGAGGTTCGTTGTACAGATTATCATCTCATCACCCAGGTATTAAGCATAGTACCCATTAGTTCTTTCTCCTGATCCTCTCCCTCTTCACACCCTCCAGCTTCCAAAAGGCCCCAGTATGTGTTGTTACCCTCTGTGTCCATGTGTTCTCATAATTTAGCTCTCACTTATACATGAGAACATACAGTATTAGATGTTTTACTTCCTGTGTTAGTTTGCTAAAGATAATGGCCTCCAACTCCATCCATGTCACTGCAAAGGACACGATCTCATTCTTCATGGCTGCATAGTATTCTATGGTATGTAAGTGTAATACCACATTTGCTTCATCTAATCTGTCACTAATGGGCATTTAGGTTGATTCTATGTCTTTGCTGTTATGAATAGTGCTACGCTAAACATATGTATGCATGTGTCTTTATGATAGAAAGATTTATATTCCTTTGGGTATATACTCAGTGATGGGATTGCTGGGTCGAATGGTATTTCTGTTTTCAGGTCTTTGAGGAATTGTCACATGGTCTTCCACAATGGTTGAACTAATTTACACTCCCATTGACAGTGTATAAGCATTTATTTTTCTCTGCAATATGGCCAGCATCTATTTTTTGACTTTGATAATAGCCATTCTCACTAGTGTGAGATGGTACCTCATTGTGGTTTTGATTTGCATTTTTCTAATGATCAATGATATTGAACTTTTAAAAAATATGACTGTTGGCTGCATGGTCCTTTTGAAAAGTGTCTGAAACAGATACCTGATTATCTATGAATACCTATATTCATAGTTATTTGTAATACAACTACATAATTTGAGTTGACTTTAATCTTTGGAGTAACTTTCTATGCTGGAAAAGCCTCTAATTTTGCAGGGAGAAACTTAAGGTCAACATCTGTGTTTCTCAAGAGCTTTTTCTCTGCCTGACATAGAGAGTTCCACTTTAAGCAACCCATTTTACTTTCCCTATGTAAGGAAACACCCACTGGGTTTATATGTATTACCAATTTCACTAGAATTAAATGCAAGGGAGAGTGGTTCCTCCTTGCCAGGGGTTGATTGGGAGAGCTTGGTTTTATCTCTATGAGTTTTTCCATGTCGGGTGGCTTTTGATTCTTGTTAGCTTGCTTGGCAGAAATGACAGCCAATCATGTGTCAAAGGACATTATTTTCACCTCTTAGCTGTTGTGAACACAGCTGCAATAAACTTGGGAGTGCTAATATTCTTTCATGATCCTGATTTTATTTTTTTGGGTAAATACTTAGAGATAAGATTGCTGGATCATAAAATATTTCTATTGTTAATTATTTTAGGACCTTCCATACTGTTTTCCATAGCTACTGTACCATTTGGCATTCCCACCAACATGGAACAAGGGTTCTAGTTTATTCCATGTCCTTGCCAATACTGTATCTTTAGGGATTTTTCTGATAATACCATCTTATACACTTAAAAATTTAAGAGGGTACCTCTCATGTTAAGTGTTTTTACCACAATAAAATATGTATTTTTTAAACGTGACAGCAAAGGTGGGTTGTCTATCACTGTGGTATTTATTTTGCACATACATTATAATTAATATCTGTCTCTGTGCAAATTGCAGCTCTGCTTCAGATTCTGAAAGAGTGAAATCTGTATGAGAGTAAAATCTGTTAAATAAATACAATTTCTGTGCAACAAGTAAATTATTTCTTGTGCTATTGTTCATAAATAATGGAGCACTGAGAAGTGAATACTCAAAGAAATATAGATCTATTAAAAGAATGCACCATTTGCCTAAGTGTATGCAGTTAGCAAGATTTACTATAACTGTAAATTATTTCAAAATTGACTGCAGTGTTCCATAAATTTACTGTGTGGATAATTTGGCAAGCAATCCGTTAACAAAGCAAAATACTTTCATCTACTTTCCCTAAGTTAGAACTGTAGACTAGTGAGTTTTGCTGTGTTAAAGACTTTTGTAGACATTCTGTTTTACACATATTAAAATTTATATAAAATTATAGCTGAGTGCTCTCCACATCTGTGTGCACTTGTATGTATATGTGCAAGTGTAAACGTTCTTAGAATACAATGAAGTTCTTAGATTACAAAGAGGCTTTATTTTCCTTAATTTTTTCTTTTCGATTGTTGGTTTATAAGTCTTAAATCTTGGAAACCTGAAGTAGATTATGGTTTTTCTGCCCTGGGACTATAGCTACTGGGTTAGTTTCATTTTGATGAAATCTATCATTGATAAAAGAGAGTTCAAGCTTTGCTAAACCAATTAAAATGTTTTTGCCTCAGGAGGTAAGTAAAAGTACATGATAGAAGTAACACAGAGTGGAGAGTGGTAATCAGTATAGTAGTTCAGTATTGAACGATACTGAACACCATAACAATAAGGCCTAATAAATCATTCTGAAAGGTACATTGTATATATATTTTTTTCAAGGACAAATAAAGTATACTCATGAGGATCAAAAGGATGCCTGTGTTATTTTTATGGTCTATTTTGGAAAGTATTTGTTATTTCTTCTAAGATAAACTTTCAATTCTCTTAATATATAAAATATTCCTCCAAATATTAAAACTTGTCATATTATATTTAGGTATATTATGAATTAAGATGTAAATTGATTTAAAGATGTATGTAAATCTATTTGGAATCCTACTTAAATAATTTTAGAGCCTTAATATTTAAAATTTTTTTGCACTGCTTCTATCACAAGACATTTAGTGTTTAATGCAAAGCCTAATGCTAATTTTATTCTTAGGCTATATTTTTCATTGAGTTTCAGACAAAAGAACTGTTAAAATTATTTTTAGTAATAAAATTAACCCAAATGCTTTGCTTCTGCCTTTGCTGCTGCTTATTTGTGGTGAGAATTTTCCAGTCATCAATGGTCTAATGATCATGTCACAATGGCGGCTAATGAATTTGAGTGAGGATATAAGCATAGTGGTTTAATAGAAACGCCTTTGGTGCACTGGCTTATTTGTTCGTCCATCCACCCATTAATCTATCTGCCCATTAATCCATCCACCCACTCATCTATCCAACCCCCATTCATCCATCAGCCATCCAATATTTTTGAGATCCGCTATGTCAGACACTTTTATTTTCCTGGCGAATGACTTTGATAACATAAACAGAAGAAAACCCGGAAGCCCACCATAGTTTTGGAAGTATGAAAACTTCCAAATACAAATAACAATTGTACTGAATACAGTACAAATATTAATTTATTTTGTATTTGATGAGCAGCATACCTAGAGAACAAATACCTTCTGTAACCAGAGACAGCCCTGTTAGTTAAAGGAAACCGGTTAAAACCTCAGTAGTGGCTTTCTCTAACAGATTTTAATAAATGTTTGAAAAGTGTTAAGCATTGGATATAGAACATAGTTCTGTAACTTGATTTAGTCATGTAACTGCACTAAAACTAGAAATAACGTCTTATGTTGATACTATCAGTGTATGAGAATGATGATTTCCTTGGTGGGTATTATTATTATTTTTACTATTATTCTTAGGGATGGGGGTCTTACTATGTTGTGCAGACTGGAGTGCAGTGGCTATTCACAGGCATGATCATAGCACAATGCAGCCCTGAACTGCTGTGCGCAAGTGATCCTTTCACCTCAGCCTCCAGAGTAGCTGGGACTACAGGTGCACACCACTATGCCTGGCTTATTATCACTCTTTTTATCCTTGCAAATATAAGTGGAAAATTTTTTACTGCTCTCCCTATTACATTTTTTAAGTTTATAATGTTAATCTTTACAACTATCCTTAGTTGTCAGTTGCTTTTCTACCTCAGTAAGTAGTGTATTTGTGTTTTGATATTTGCCCACTTTTCTATTTGGATGTGTCTTTTTAAAAAAACTGATTCATAAGAGCGCATTGTATATTAAAGAAATGCTGTCATTTATATGATAAATGTGTTCAATTTGTTCATTGTAATTTCACATATACATTAGTATAAGTTCTTATATGGTTAAACTTATGACCATTTTATATAGTCATCTTTTAATTGCTATTTTTAGTGTTATTCTTTGAAAATGTTTCCCCATATTTTACAAATTTCTATGTGTATTTTATCCTAGTAAATTTCAATCTTTACACTTAATTTGCTAATTTCCTGGAAACAATGCCAGTGTGTTGGGGAAGATGGAAAGCCTACTTTTTAAAAAATCATTTGGTCATCCAGCTTGTCTCAAACTGTGGTGACATTTTATTTAAAAAAAAACTTTAATTTTAGAATAGTTTTAGTTTTATAGAAAACTTGCAACAATAACGTAGAGAGTTCTCACATACCTCATACCCAGTTTCTCCTGGTACTGATATGTATGATGTATTTCTCACAATTAATGAAATGGCATTGATACGTTGTTAACTAAAATTCATAGTTTATTAGATTGCCTTAGTTGTTTTGTTGTTGTTGTTTTTGTTTAATCTAATATATCCCCTTTCTTTTCCAGGATCCCATTGGAATACCACATTATATTTAGTCTTGTCTTCTTAGACTCTCGTTGGATACGGCAGTCCCTCAGACTTTCCTTGTTTTGATGACTGACAGTTTTGAGGAGGACTGGTCAATTGTTTCGTAGGACATCACTGGATTGGGATTGTGTGCTGTTTTTCTCGTGATTGAACTGGGTTACGAGTTTTGGGGAGGAAGACTACAGAAGTAAAGATACATTTCTCTCCTATTACATCAAGAACACTTACTATCAACACAGCTTGTCACTGTAACTGCTGATATTTACCTCTGTCACCTGGCTGAGGTCGTGTTTGTCAGGCTTTTTCACTGTAAGGTTATTCTTTTTTTCTTCCCTTTTCTCCCCCTTTCTTTTAGACAGAATCTCGCTCTGTCATTTAGGCTGGAGTGCAGTGGCATGATCTTGGCTCACTGCAACCTCTCCTCTTGTGTTCATGTGATTCTCCTGGCTCAGTCTCCCGAGTTGCTGGGATTACAGATGCAGGCCACTACGCCTGGCTACTTTATTTTTGTGTTTTTTAGTAGAGACGGGGTTTCGCCATGTTGGCCAGGCTGGTCTCAAACTCTTGATCTTGAGGGATCTGCACTTCTTGGCCTCCCACAGTGCTGGGATTGCAGGCAGGAACCACTGCACCCGGCCCTTTTTTCCCCTTCTTTCCATATGGTGCTTTTGGAAGGAAGTCACTATGTTCAGCCCTTACTTAAGGAGCAGGTGAATTATATTCTCCCTACTTAAGGGCAGAATGTCTACATAAATTATTTGGAATTCTTCTGCACAGATTTGTCTATAAGAAGCACTTCTGGTCCTTGCTCTCAGCAGGAGATGAACTCCAGATAACCAGTACCACTGCTGTGTCCCTGAAACCAGTTGACCCTCGATCTTAGCCCCCAGTTACAACTTGGTGCTATTGGTTTTGGTCTAGATGTGTTTTTGAGGGTAACTATGCAATTTTAATTTTTAAAATATATACTTTTCCTACCATTGCTAATAATTTTGGGGGAAGCAGGATTTCCATGTGAATTCTCTTCACTAACTTTATTGAAGGGCCTTCAGACAGATATTACTTATCTTTTAAAGAAATTGTTTTAACTCCAATTTATTTATTTATTTTAAAAAGTAGAAATGAATCTTGACTTTTATCCATCGCTTTTCAGCATCCATTGGATTGCTTTTATTATTTTCCTTCACTCACATGTTTAATTATATTTCCTATTACCATACCTTCTTTGAATTATGAGAACAGTCTGTGTGACCATGCTGTGTGTATATATGATTTTTATACATTACATATATTAAAATATGTTATATACTTAATTTTTAATTATATTTACATATATGTGTGTATGTATACACACACACACATATAAATGTATACAGTCATGCATCACTTAATGACCTGGATATATCCTAAGAAACATGGCTAGGAGATCTCGTTGGTGTGTGAGTATCACAGAGTGAACTTAAAAGAAACCTAGATGTTACAGCCTACTGCACACCTAGGCTAGATGGTATAGCCTGTTGCTCTAGGCTACAAACTTATACAGCAGGTTACTTTACTGAATACTGTAGGCAACTGTGAACACAACAGTAAGTATTTGTGTGTCTAAATATAAGCATGAAAAGGATCCAGTAAAAATACAGTATAATCTTATGGGACCACCATCGTATAAGTGATCTATCATTGACCAAAACATCATTATGCAGCATCTGAGTGTATAGACATTTACGAAAAAAAGTTTTCATTTATTTTCTAATGTTTTTCTTAAGATTTTGTCTGTATGTTCACAGGTGTTATCTATTCATTCATCATTTCTAACTTTTTTAAAGCTAGGTTATTCTTGTTTTGTATAAGAAATTGTGATGATGTCCATATTTTTCTCTGTTACAATGAAGTCCTCACTCAGCTATTCAGGAGGTCCTTATCCTCCCAAATCTAACATTAATATTTTCCACTCAGAACATCAGTAATGTTTCGTAGGATGTGTGGAACCCAGCTGCCTTAAAATAGATATTTTTCTGCCTATCCACATCTAAAATATCTAATCCTTCCCCATTAGGACTCGTAATATAAGGGAAACTGTATTGCCAAACTTGCAATGCCAAATGGTCCCCGTGAATTTCAAGTCTCCACACTAAGGCTCCCTGAGGTCTAGTTGATGCCATCATGGCTGGCCTTGGTATTCTGACCTGTGCAGTAGTGCTTGCCTTTTTGATAACTGCTGGCCGACATCTGTGAAGACTCATTGTGTCCAGCACTTGTGCTGTGACCCACGTTGCTTCTAGAGCCTATACGTGGGGTAAGGACTTTGGTAGTGCATAAGGCAGGTCATGGCCATGAGTTGTCTATGGTCTGGCAAATGCAGCTCTGCCTCAGTAAAGTAGCCACCATCTGCATAAAGCTGCCTTAAGATTCAGTGATCATAAAATGACAAACTTCACAGTACCGTGCTGAAGATAGAATAAAATCTAAAAGCATAACTCTATTAGTCTTTTCTCATGCTGCTAATAAAGACATACCTGAGACTGTGTAATTTATAAAGAAAAGGAGGTTTAATGGACTCACAGTTCCACATGGCTGGGGTGGCCTCACAATCATAGTAGAAGGCAAAGGAAGAGCAAAGGCACATCTTACATGGTGGCAGGCAAGAGCGTGTATGTAGGGGAACCGCGCTTTACAAAACCATCAGATCTTGTGAGACTTATTCACTATCACGAGAACAGCATGGGAAAAACCTGCCCCCATGATTCAATTACCTCCCACTGGGTCCCTTCCATGACACATGGGGATTATTAGAGCTACAATTCAAGATGAGATTTGAGTGGGAGTACAGCCAATCCATATCAATGACAGTAAAAAATCAGACCCATGGCTCAGTAAGGTCTCTACACACTGCTAAGACGGTTTAAAGTCCAAATATGAAGCTGTGTTCCCTGGCTCAGTTTGGCCTGTCCATCTTGCTGCTTTAGTTCCTGCCTTCAAATCCTTACCTGTTTCTCAGAGTTCCCCTGTCCAAAGCATTAAATGATGACACTCTGAAACGAATTTACTATCCCTTACATCTGGGAAGGAGTAGGGACTCCAGAGGCCAGGGGAGTTCTGTGAGTGGAGCTCTTCCCTGCAAGGGATACCAGTAAGAAGAAGGAGGCCTCTCTCCTCTGGCTTCTGTTCATTGGTTTGGCTGTGTCTGTCATTAAAATATATTGCATTTCCCCCTCATTATACTCACTTTTTTTTCCTTTTGCATTTGGGATAACTATTCTCTATATCATTGTCTTGGCTGTTTGCAACCTGAGTTTTGCTTTTTACTTTTATTTAATTTTGATTATCCTTGTATTCATTTCTTATTTTAGCTCTTTAAAAAATCTGATTTTTTAATTCCTAGATATTTATTACATTTGATTCTTGTTTATTAATGAATATACCATCTCACATTTTGTGGGGCTACCAAAAAGTTTTTCACTTGTTCTTTTTTGCTTAATCCACAGGTTTTCCCTTTTCTCCCATGTTGCTTTACTGCCTACTCATGCTCAAATTGAAGGGATCTTTTCTGACTCAATATTTGTAAACCACTGTACGAGCAAATGATTTTTTGTCTTGCTCTTTGCTGGATTGTTGGGTACTTTATTTCCTCCTTTGATTTACAACAGTAAAGCAGATTGAAACTTACAGGTCCTGGTCAGTTCTCTAGTTTCCAGCCAGGTTTTTCTTCTGATCAATGGAAGCAGCATTATCCAGTTCTCTGGTTTACAAAAACTCTGATAGGATGCACAAAACTCTAATTTCTATGCAATTATACTAAAATTCTTTTTTTTTTTTTTTAGCTGCCTTCAGAATTTCACTTCGACTATACAACTTGAATATGAACTTCACTACCAAGGCATGGCTCCTTGCTAAATCATGACATTTTCCTGCAAGGATGTGAAGAGTGGGTGGATGAAGGGGCTAAGAGAGTGAGTAAGAGTGAAGAAAGTAATACAGAATCCACCATGCAGCATGGTACCTACTGGTAGGAGTGTACACTTGTTAGATCTCATGGTGGAAGAGTCTCTAAGTATCTGAAATTTGGAACAATGGTGGAAAAGATATGAAACATATTATCTAGATGGTTTCTGTTGCAGTATTCAAAGCTGGGCTGTGTTCTGAACTGGCTATAGTATTATTAATTCTTTCCAGACTCCAAAATAGTTTGTCAGTTTTAGTTTTTGTTGTCTGAATTCTTATCTTCATTTTTCTCTTCTTTCTCCTCTTCCTCTCCTTCCTCTTCCATATATATATATATATACACTCCAGGTTTTCTCTTACGTGTGTGTGTATATATATATATATATATATATATATATATGAACTATATAAAATACAAAAAATTTTTTTCAATACAAAAAATATATGTATGTATATATATATGTATATACACAGAAGAGAAAAACTGGAGTATTTCAATACAAAGAAAAGATAAATGTTTACCCTGATTTTATTACCCAAATATCCTGACTTTATTATTACGTATTGTATACATGTATTAACATATCACAGGCACCCCATAAATGTGTATAACTATTATATATCAATAAAACTAATCAAGCAAAAGAATAAGCTAAAAAATTGTTTGGATTTGAAGTACTTCAACAAGAATGTAGGAGAATTTAAGTAAAACTAAATTGTTCTAATTTTCATTTTTCACTGCATGGAAGAGGAACAAAGGACATTCAGGTGGTAAAATTCTTCTATGGCTTTGAACTTTAAAAGTTAAATAAAATAAATACAACTGAAAATAAAATTCTTTTGTAGCTCTTCCCTTTTGACCTCCTCAAAATGAGCAGCTCTGAAGTATTAACCATGTAGTGAGATTAAAATTCTTTTGATAATATTTTTTTGGACAGTGATATCTTTTTAAGAAGTTGCTTTCTATGTCATTTAAATATGGGAAAAGACAGCATGCACAACTCAAGATCTTAAGCTGCCAAAATTACTCCCTGATTTGTTTCCCACATTCTATATTTACTTTATTAAGTTAATGTAGCCTGGGGTTATTTCCTAACACCGTGTAGTTGAATGTACAAGCCCGGCCTTTATTATGTACAGGTGGGAAATTATTTTCTTGGCCTGAGATGAAGCCCTAATTTCATCTCTGCAGAGGAACTGAAGAAATGTGTTGAGTGTTGTTAGATGCCAGGGCTGTAGCAGAACTCCTCGCCAGCACCAACACACTTGGCAGACGAACTGACTCTGGAGATCTTGGTTGGTTGTGACCCAAGCCGAGGCTTCAGCCACAAATTGGAAAGTCGAGGGAGCATGGAAGGAATCTAAAGAGCTTCAATCAGTATTTCTAAGACGAAATACTCTGTTAGTTTTTACTGTTGTGTAGCACATTGTCACAGATTCAGCTGCTTCGAACAACACTCATTCGATGGTCTCAGAGTTTCTGTGGGGCAGGTGTTTGGACACAGTGGAATTGGGTTCCCTGCGTAGGGTCTCCTAAGGTTGCCATCGAGATGGCACTGAAAGGGCTGCATGGCTGGGCAATGCAGAAGACGTGAAAGCACTTCCCAGAATGATGTGAGTGCAGTGAAACGATAATTCTGCAAAGGAGGTGGCTCGGCACAGCAGCTCCTGCACTTTCCTGCCTCCATTCTGACCTGGGAATGACTTGTTGATTCCCGAGGGCACCAAACTATCACAGAAAGCCAGATCTGGAGGGGTTTTGTTACCGGGATGCCAGAATGACACAGAAGTAACTTGCATGGACTGAGAGGTTTTGTCATTATCATTTTTTCCCCCCAAAAAGCCTCATTCACACTTATAGTCCCTGAGACCTTGATGAAATTGTTTATTTTTAACCGCTTTATTGAAAGACAATTCATATACCGTACAATTCACCCACTTAAAATAGACAGTTAATTGGATTTAAGTATATTCACAGAGTTCTGTAACCATCTCTACAATCAGTTTCAGAACATTTTCATTACCCCCAAAAGATACAGAACACTCCAAGGTGTCACCCCCTCAATCCTTCCAGCACCCCAGCCCTAGGAAATCACTAATCTACATTTTGTTTCTGTAGATTTACTTATCTCACATATTTTGTATCTATGGATGCATAGAATCTGTGGTTCTTTGTGACCGGCTCCTTTCAGCATTACTTAGCATAATGCTTTCAACATTCATACATGTTGTAGCATGAATCAGCATCTTGTTTATCGCCTAATTATATTCCATTGTCCGGATATACTACATTTCATTCATCCATTCATCAGTTAATGCTCCTTTGAGCTGTTGCAATTTTTGATTATTATCCATAATACAGCCTCGAACATTCATGTACATGTTTTTGTGTGGACATAGTTTTTACTTTTCTTGGGTATATTCCTAGGAGTAGCATTGCTGGGTCATATGGAAACTCTATGTCCACACAGAACCTCCTGAAATGCCAGGCTGTTTTCCAAAGTGATGGCACCATTTTCGCATTCCCATCAACAGACTATGAAGGTTCCAACTTCACTGCACTCTGCCCAACACTCATTCTCTCTCTCTTCTCTTCCTTTCTTTCTTTCTCTTTCCTTTTTTCTCTTTTTCTCTTTCTCTCTTTCTTCCTTTCCTTTCCTTCTTTCTCCCTTCCTCCCTTTCTTTTCTTTCTTTCCCTCTTTTTCTGTTTCCCTCCCTCCCTTCCTTCCCTCCTTCCTCCCTTCCTTCCTCATTTCCTTCCTTCCTTCCCTTCTTCCTCCCTCCTTTCCTTCCTTCCTTCCCTTCTTTCTCCCTCCCTTCTTTTCCTTCCTTCCTTCCTCCTTCCTTCCTTTTTCTCTTTCTCTCTTTCTCACAGACTTCTGCACCCTTGCCCAGGATAGAGAGTGATGGCATGATCTCAGCTCACTGCAACCTCCGCCTCCTGGGTTCACATGATTCTCCTGTCTCAGTCTGCCAAGTAGCTGGGATTACAGGTGCACACCACTACATCTGGCTAATTTTTGGTATTTTTAGTAGAGACGGGGTTTCACTGTGTTGGCCAGAATGGTCTCAAACTCCTGACCTTGTGATCCACCCACCTCAGCCTCCCAAAGTGCTGGGATTACAAGTGTGAGCCACCACGCTCGGACTCCCTCTCTTAATTATGATCATCTTAGTGGATGTGAAGTGGGATCTCAATGTAGGTTTGATATAAATTTCTCTGATGGCTAACAATGTTGAGCATCTTTTCATGAGCTTAGTGCCCATTTGTATATCTTTTCTGGAGAAATGTCTACTCAGATGCTTTGCTCGCCTTTTTTTTTAACCATTTAGTTTATTAATACTTCCAGTTATTATTCAGTTAAAAACAAGGCACATGAAATATATCCTCTTATTGCTCAATGCATGCAGTTCTTTGTGTATACAAAGAAGCATAAATAATGTAAACAAATACCACCTTCTCTTCACTCTGTTGATTGTTTCTTTTGCTTTGTAGAATCCTTTTAGTTTAACTAAGTGCTATTTATCTATTTCTGGTTTTGTTGCCCATGCTTTTGAGGTCTCAGGCATAAAATCTTTGCCTGGATCAACGTCTCAAAGAGTCTTCTCTATGTTTTCTCTTAGTAGTTTTGTAGTTTCAGGTCTTATGTTTAAGTCTTTAATCCATCTTAAGTTGATTTTTATATCTGGTGAGCAATAGGGGTCATTTATCTGCATATAGTTATCCAATTTCCCCAGGATAATTTATTGACTAGTGTGTCCTTTCCTCAATGTATGTTCTTGACAGCTTTATTGAAGATCAATTGGCTACAAATATGTAGATTTCCTTTTCTACTGTTTTTAAATGTGCATGGCATCTTGACTTGGTATTAAATGTGTGCATCGTGCCTTCTTTAAGGATTTTGTACATGTTTCTTTCATATGAAACACGTGTGAAGTTTTTCTCTCAATCTGACCTTTTCTGGCATTTTGCAGTGTTGAACCCAGTTCATTTTTGAAATTTTCCTAATGTCTTTCTGGAGGAAAAAGATAATACAACTTCTAATAAAAGATTTTGGCAAGCAAGACACATGGGATGTTGAAAGTTTGTGACTATACTGCATTTTCCTCACTTAAAATTTTACTGTCTGATAGCTACTCTTCAGAGTTGTGGGATACTGTTGTGGCTATTTCTTATTTCTATTGAAATTAGAATTTTATTTGCTATTCTTCTTGTCTGTACTTTGATTCAGAGAGGAGGAAGAGGTAGAAATGCTTTTAATGCAACATCTTATATTTTGACTAAAAATGATTGAGACTGACAGAGCTTCAACAGAACTGTTAAAATGGAAGAAGAAAGTGAATGTGTACTGGATATAAACTGTATGACAGGTATTGTCCTAGTGGTCCTAAACTATCAGAGGCTGGTATTGACATTCACATTTTTTGCCAGGCGTGGTGGCTTATGCCTGTAATCCTAGCACTTGAGAGACCAAGGTGGGTGGATCACCTGAGGTCAGGAGTTTGAGACCAGCCTGACCAACATGAAGAAACCCTGTCTATACTAAAAATACAAAAATTAGCTGGGCATGGTGGCCGGCACCTATAATTCCAGATACTCAGGAGGCTGAGGCAGGAGAATCACTTGAACACAGGAGGTGGAGGTTGCAGTGAGCCATGATTATGCCATTGCACTTTAGCCTGAGTGACAGAGCGAGACTCCATCTAAAAAAATAAAATCCACATTTTAATAGATGAGTAAACTGTGGGAGGAAAAGTGGAGAACTGAAAGACTCCTACAAGACCAAAATTATCTGCATATAGAAATGGGATGGATATTTCTGGAGCTGAGAGGAGACGGATGTTCTGAAAGGGAAGATTGGAGGAGCTTATGCAGAGATCCTGGTGTGGAGAAGCAGAACTCTATAAAGATGCCTAGGAGAGGACAGAGTTGGTGCAGACATTTGAGGAGAGGAAGAGCATTTGGGGAAGAATTGTACTATGTGTTGTATAGTGTAATTCATGCTTCATTGTCTTCAGTGTTCAGTGAAACACACATTGCTTTTCATGACTTTTTGAATGCATCTGTGTTTCAGATTTGACACTGGGACAAGTCTATCATTGAGTGGTCCAACTTTTAATTTTTTTATTATACTTTAAGTTCTGGGGTATATGTGCAGATTGTGCAGGATTGTTACATAGGTATACACATGCCATGGTGGTTTGCTGTATCCATACCCCGTCATCTACATTAGGTATTTTTCCTAATGTTATCCCTTCCCAATCCCCTCACCCCCTGCTATCCCTCCCCTAGCCTCCCACCCCACAACAGACCCTGGTGTGAGATGTTTCCCTCTTTGTGTCCATGTGTTCTCATTGTTCAACACCCACTAATGACTGAGAACATGTGGTGTTTGGTTTTCTGTGTCAGTTTGCTGACAATGATGGTTTTCAGCTTCATCCATGTCCTTGCAAAGGACATGAACTCATCCTTTTTTATGGCTGCATATTACTCTATGCTGTATATGTGCCATATTTTCTTTATCCAGTCCATCAGTGATGGGCATTTAGGTTGGTTCCAAGTCTTTGCTATTGTGGATAGTGCTGCAATGACCATACATGTGTATGTGTCTTTATAATAGAATGATTTATAATCCTTTGGGTACATATCCAGTAATGGGATTGCTGGGTCAAATGGTATTTCTATTTCTAGATCCTTGAGGAATTGCCACACTGTCTTCCACAATTGCTGAACTAATTTACACTCCCAGAAATAGTGTAAAAGTGTTCCTGTTTCTCCACATCCTCTCCAGCATCTGTTGTCTCCTGAGTTTTTAATGATCGCCATTCTAACAGGCGTGAGATCCTATCTCAGTGTGGTTTTGATTTGCATTTCTCTAATGACCAGTGATGATGAGCATTTTTCATGTTTGTTGGCTGCATAAATGTCTTCTTCTGAGAAGTGTCTGTTCATATCCTTTGCCCACTCTTTAATGGGGTTGTTTTATTCTTGTAAATTTGTTTTAGTTCTTTGTAGATTATGTATATTAGCCCTTTGTCAGATGGGTAGACTGCAAAACCTTCTTCCCATTCATTGGTTGCTGGTTCACTCTAATGATTGTTTCTTTTGCTGTGCAGAAGCTCTTACTTTTAATTAGATCCCATTTATCTATTTTGGCTTTTGTTGCCATTGCTTTTGGTGTTTTAGTTGTGAAGCCCTTGCCTATGTCTATGTCCTGAATGGTTTTGCCTAGGCTTTCTTCTAGGGTTTTTATGGTGTTAGGTCTTATGTTTAAATCTTTAATCCATCTGGAGTTAATTTTTATAAGGTGTAAGGAAAGGGTCCAGTTTCAGCTTTCTGCACATGGCTAGCCAGGTTTCCCAAAACCATTTATTAAGTAAGAAATCCTTTCCACATTGGTTGTTTTTGTCAGGTTTGTCAAAGATCAGACAATTGTAGATGTGTGGCGTTGCTTCTGACGTGGCTCACGCCTGTAATCCCAGCACTCTGGGAAGCCAAGGCAGGCAGATGACTAGGTCAGGAGATGGAGACATCCTGGCCAACATGGTGAAACCCCAACTCTACTAATCATACAAAAAATTAGCTGGCTGGGTGGTGGGCCCCTGTAATCCCAGCTACTTGGGAGGCTGAGGCAGGAGAATCACTTGAACCTGGCAGGTGGAGGTTGCAGTGAGCTGAGATCACACCACAGCACTCCAGCCTGGTGACAGAGTAAGACTCCATCTCAAAAAAAAAAAATTATTTTAGTATCAGATGTAACAAATCAGTGATGATTTGTTGTATGGGTAAACTTGTGTCACAGGGATTTGATGTATAGATTACTTAGTCATTCAGGTACTAAGCATAGTACCCAGTGGGTATTTTTTTGTGATGCTCTTCTCCTTCCTCTCACCCTCCACCCTCATGTAGACCCCAGTGTGTGTTGTTCCCCCTCTTTCTCCCACTTGTAAGTGAGAACATGTGGTATTTGGTTTTTCTGTCCCTGTGTTAGTCTGCCAAGGATAATGGCCTCTGGCTCCATCTATGTCTCTGAAAAGGACATGATCTCATTCTTTTTTATGGCTGCATAGTATTCCATGGTGTATATATACCGCATTTTCTTAATCCAGTTTACTGATGGACATTTAGGTTCATATCTTTGCTATTGTGAATGGTGCTACAATACACACATATGTGTGCATGTGCCTTTATGACAGAAAAATTATATTCCTTTGGGCATATACCCAATAATGGGATTCCTGGTTTGAATGGTAATTCTGTTTTGAGTTCTGTGAGGAATTGCCACACTGCTTTCCACGCTGGATGAACTAATGTATACTCCTACCAGCAGTGTGTAAGTGTTCTCTTTCCTCTGCAGTCTTGCCAGCAGTTGTTATTTTTTAATTTTTTAAATAATAGCCCTTCTGACTGTTGTGCAATGGTATCTCATTGTGGTTTTGATTTGGATTTCTCTAATAATTAATAATGTTGAATATTATGTCATATACTTGTTGGCCACATATGTCTTCTTTCGAAAAGCATCTGTTCAGGTAAGTGGGCCAATTTAAAAAACTAGGTTATGTTATCAGTGTTTACCTTAAAAAAAATTGTTTTTCTATTTCCTGGAGGTTCTGTGATTTTTTTTTAAAACAGAAGAAAGGCTTTAATATACCTCCCATGATACTTAATTTTTCCTATAGGCACTCTTTAAAATATTAAGCATTAATATTTACAATAACATTAAGAAGGTCCAAAGGTTTAGTTAGCACAGATTTAAGCTTCGTAATAAATTAAAGAGAACCCATAATTTAATCTAGTATTGAGTTATAAAAATAAAAGTTTTAAATTCTACACATTAAAAAATCATCTTCTAATTAATATTTTAAGTGTGCCTTTTAAGTGACTATTTTTCTGACACAGTAATATATTCATTGCAGAAAATCTGAGTAACACAAAAAATGTGTATAAAAGAAAATTAAAATCACCCATAATCTTGTCATCCAGTAAGTACATTGTAGCATATTGTTTCATACATGTATGTATGTATCTAATTTTCTGTATATGTGTACATTGTTCTAAAAATCTCCTTTTACATCTCCACATTTCAAGTATACTTCTAAAGCATGATTTTAAATGTTTTCATAGCTATAGTAACTTTTAGATAATTTCAGATAATTCTTTGTAATCTTTCATTTAATCAATTTCTTATTTTATAAATAATAATGAGATGAATATCCTTGAATGTATATATTTCTCAATTTATTTCATTAGGACAACTTCTTAGTAATCATTGGGAAAAATGTAAATAATTTTTCAATAACCAAATTTTCATGTGCAGGGTCTTAGATACACGTTTTTTAAAAAATCAGAGTGTAAAAGAGAGAGAGAGAGAAATTTAAGTTATTTACTTTTTTATCTTCCAAACTCCTGTCCTCCTTTCCTAATCCCAGAAGCAAACTCCATTACTGCATTTGTGCATGCATAAAATCTGCCCCTCCCTCTCTCTTCTATGTCCTTTCACAGAGGTGGATTATGTATATACTGTGTTCTACAGTTTGTCACTTTCCAATATATTCTGGAGTATACTCATTATCAGCACATGCAAACATACTGCCTTAAAAAATAGATCATGACATTCCATTATATATACTACAATTCCTTTGACCTCTTTACTTCTATATGAATTACTTACCATCTTCCCAGTCTTTAGCTATTACCAAGATACTACAAGGAATGGTCTTCGTCATAGTTTTTGTGAATAGGAGCAAATATATGCTAATGTTCTTTAGTCTGATTCTGTATACAGACACATGCATCTATCGGTACCTGCATCCTCACCTCCTCTCTTTGCTTTCATGTTGAGAAACTATGAGCATTTGTCATTTTTTAGCTTCTGTGCCCATTTCTACTTCACACAGCATTGCAAGTTTCATTCAGAAAAGTTTTTCGCCAGGTGTTGTGCAGCCTTAATGTGATGATACATTCAAGTGTCAGCCCTCACATAACAGGATCCAAATATGTCCTTGGAGATTCTTCTATTAGATTCTTCCTCTGACTGGGTTCTGCCATGAGAAAGCATATATATGATCCCTACTTGACTAGTCAGATTCCTGGGACTTTTAAATCTTGAGCTGTGAATATTGGAAACAAAGATCAGTGCTTGGAGTTTTTTCAGACTTCTCAAGTGGAGTGTGGGTTGGACTGCCAAACAGCATCTGCTTGGGAGACCTTTTGTCATGACCTGATCTTGTCTGCCTCTGACTGGTCCTTGAGCCCCTCCTTCCAGCCAGTAAACTCCCAGAGACTCTTCTGAAAACTTCTGTTCTTTCCTTGAGTTAGCTAGAACTGGCTCTGGGCTTCTGTTGAATCTAGTGAATACAAAGAGTATCTTTCCATTTGCTCCTAGTTGACTTATCATTTATTTATGTGTCTTTACTATTTCCTTTAAGACATAGAGAATTCTCTAAAAATTTTAAGCAAGGAAAAATTAATATCCACTTAATTATTTTAAAAAAAAAATAATTAACTCAATTTTGCTTTTATCCCACTATGCAAGCATCTCATGGAAGCACTGTTTCCTCTCTGATGGGTATAATTCTGTGGTATAATTAAGTCCTGGGGCTCTGCTTCCAGACACAGGCACCTCCAGGCTATCAAAGGAATTCTCATTGATGTGATCCTCTGCCCAGGGATTGCCACAGTTGCAGTGAGATCAAACTCCTCCAAATCAAAGGATGTTACTTTCCTCCAGAATGTCCTGGAAGAATCTCATTTCCTTAAAGTACTGCTCTTATTTCTTTTGTTGAGCAGGGCAGTATTTGAGCCCTGGGGAAGGTCTCACATTAATCTGGCCCAATTGGCTCTAAATATATCAGTTATTCCTCCACCTTTCTCTGAAGCAAATAGTCCTCCTCTCTTGCTTCCAGTATAAATGTAGGGTTTACCCCTCATGTTATCGAACTTTATCCTTTCAACAAATACCCAGTAGGCTGATATTCTTAAAGGGATAAGAAGTGGATTTTATCATCCACATATTATTGAGAAGGAAATGGTATTGAAAAATTATCACTAGGATTAGTTCCATTTTACTTAGTGGCAAAGCCAGGAATAGAAGTTAGGTGTTTAATGGTTCCTTTTCATGTGTAATTAACTGTATCATGTTTCTTATATAAACCCACCTAGAGGCAAAAATTGGTTGCTAAAACCATTTTTCAATCTTGTATTTTTAAAAATGCCCATAACTAATTTCTCACTATATATAAAAAAATCATACATAATAACTTCCAAGGGGAAAGTGATTCTGTATTATGGAAAGAGCTCTGAGAGTCACCTACTCTGTAGAAAACAAATAAACAAATGAATGAATACCAATGCTCTGGACCCCCTTTTGAAGGAGAAAGTTTTGACCTACGTGTTACTCTCACTTTAACTTCTATCTCCCGACCCTTCTCAGCTTCTGGATTTGTAAGAAAGTAATAAGAAATGACATTTTACATGTTTTTAGTTTTTTGTTGTTGTTGTTGTTTTTGAGACAGAGTCTCACTTTGTTGCCTAGGGTGGAGTGCAATGGCACAATCTCGGCTCACTGCAATCTCCACCTCCTGGTTTCAAGCGATTCTCCTGCCTCAGCCTCCTGAGTAGCTGAGATTACAGTCACCTGTCACCAAGCCCGGTTAATTTTTATATACTTTTTTAGTAGAGATGAGGTTTCACCATGTTGGCCAGGCTGGTCTCAAACTTCTGACCTCAAGTGACCCACCTGCCCCAGGCCTACCAAAGTGACGGGATTACAGGCATGAGCCAGTGTGCCTGACCATGTCTTTACATTTAGTGCAGCACCTTCCTATACCTCTCTTACTGAATTCTTATAATACCAGATTGCAGGAATGTATTTCACTTTAAAAGTTAAGGAAACAGGACCTGTGAACACATAATACCCAAGATAACACATCAACAAATGGATGAACCTGGATGTAAACTCAGGTCAGATTCTATCCTGGTTTCCTAATGTCACACTACATTAGTTACTTCATTTTGCTTTATTTTGGTTGTCCTGTGTTTGGAGGTAGTATTGATTTGTATACTTAGGGTTGTTTGATGAAAGGGGAAAGGACATTAATAGTTTGACAGATATAAGAAGGCACATTACCACCTCCCATTTGTATGTAATTTAGAAGAGCTGTATCTACTTTTAAAAACATTTCTCTAATATTTAATCTCACCTCAAATTCTCTTGGGGGAGGTCTGTTTTCCGAAGGAAGGTACTGAGTCTGACCTGCAGACTCTGGCTGAGTGATGGATGAAAGGAGTTTGCAGACAGGGGTGTTTTCCCTGTGAGAGTGCACCCAGGGGACCCTGCCCAACCTGCTTACACACCTCAAAGAGGGAGTCTGGCCATGCAGCCACAATATGCTGGAGACACTCATATTTATTTTAAAACAAATTTAATGACAAAGGTCTTGGGCAAACACCATTTGTGGGTAATTAACATTGCTGATGCCTCAAGTAGAGAGCAGTCATGCACATGGATGATCAAAAGTTGGTTTCTGGACAACATGTGTAAACAAGCTATTTAGATAAACTCCTCTACATTCTTTTGTTATCTGCTCTTTGCTATTAACTCAAGGTAAGAGGATTAGGCTGCCTTTAGCCATAATCCTTTCCAAAAGCTTTTCCAAAATCTTCCAGCCTTCCAAGAAGATTTGTGTCTTTCCTGTAATTTCTCCCATCATTCTGACCAATCTCCTACAGCAAGGATCAGAGTTTTTATATACAAGCATGATGCCTTGCTTTGGTTTTTGTCCCTTGTATACGTTCTTTGATAAGAGGCTGTTGTCTGGCTCCCCATCTTTCTATGTCTTCTGAGCTGAAATCAGTCTCTTGCACCCAGTAGTTGCTTTAAAAATGTTCCTCATCTTTTACAAGCTACTTAATAAATACTTATTTAATGGATGAAAGTTTAATTTTACTTTGAGGATACAGGGCCTATTTATGTTAGACGCATGAAAATCACTTGACTGGCTTTCTTTTGGTCCTTATTGCTATGCGTGTGTGTGTGCGTGTGTGCTTGTGTGTGTGTGTGTATGTGTGTTGCCCCTAAGTCTGAGAAACAGGTTCTAAAAAGGTTGCCCTTCTCTTCCATTTTCTTAACATGTAGCACTTTTTAAAATTTATGTATTTATTTGCAGCATACTTGAATTTTATGTAGATGTAGATTTGTAATAGAATAAAAGATTGGTGAATTTATAGAAATAATTTAAAACTACGCAGAACAGTGTAGGGGTTTAACATGCTTCATTATGATACAAAATTAACTATATCCACTGAGAGAAGGTTGACTGATCAAGTATTAGCATTTATTTATTTACAATGCTCATTCCTGAATTTCAAAGCTTTCAAAACTAAAGCTAATTCTACATGCAAAAGCCTCCAGAAGAAGAATGCAAAATGAAAGAATTTAAGAATTTTACTCTAATATAAAAAATATGCTTATGTTATGCTAATATGATTTAAAAAATTAGGCACTAGAACATTTCAGGATGTAAAAGGATGGACAGATATTCTTTAAAAGGTTTGGGTTCTAATATTAGCTATATTATTTTCCAATTAATAGTGGAAACACATTGATATATTTTCCATTAGCATAAAGGTAAAAGCATTTCCTTGCTAATAATAATAAATGGTAGCATTTACCATAAAAATGGTGCAAACTCTTAAATCACCTTTACTTTTGCTATACGAGTGCAGCAGAGGAGAATTTAATGCATTTTTTACATGGTATAATTTTATTTTGCTCATACAATGTGAGGTGAGTAATAATGATATTCTAATATTAATATAAGTACAAAATATACATATTGATGAATAATAGCCATGTTTTTCAGACCTCCTTGCCAAGTCATATTAAAATGACAAATAATTGCAATTGCTTAACAGAGAAACGGTGCAGAATCTGTAGTCAAAAGCACATTAGGGACCAACAGTATCCATTTGTTATCCTTTGTCAGGAAAACATGGCTCCTAATGAAAGTGAATGTAGAAATAGTGATTGAGGACTGCGACACTAAACCTTTTTCTCGACAAGAGTCATGATGTGGATATTAATAAGAGGATTGAAAGGTGAAGTCAAAGCTTTGCTTCTTAACATCTGTGTATAACCTGCATTTGCTTTTTGTTTGATTTCTTTAAAAATAAGACCTGTTAATTTTGAGGGATGGGGGATCATGGCTATGGAGGAAGAAAGTACAGTATAAAATGTGGTGGAGACATCCCAAAGATATTCCACGGTCAGTGTATTCAAGCAGGATTCTTCCGATAACTTGGGAAAATGTTATTTAAAATCTGGACAGCTCTCAAATCAAAATCTGAATACCTCTTAAAAAAGAAAAAAACTGCCATTTCTCCTTTCCGCCTCTTAAACATTCTTTTCCCTCTTAGTTGCCTTATCTCTTTGAGAATTATGATCTCTCTATGCAAAATATTGCTGTAAGAAGAATTTTTGACCAGGAAAATGAGTAACCTGTTAAAAGGAAACAAGAAAACATAATTCCAGTTCAGGGATGCCTCTGTACAATTTTCAGAAATGACGATGGCTTTGTTGTAAGTCCAGGCATATACAGTTTCGTAGCATTTTGTACCCACTGATTCCTATTCCAACAATATTTAAGATTAGTGGTTCCTTCTGAAATGGTGTAAATATGCATGTATATTTCAATGATCATACAGAAAAATTACATTGTAGTTTCTAGCAATTTATTCAAGATGTAGGTATAGAATATTATGTAGCAGGAACTGTGATAGGCATTGGAAATACCATTGCTCGCAATCTAGTGAGGAGAAAAAAGCAAACAATACTGTCCCTAATTGAACACACTGAATATCAGTAAGCCTGCTGAGTTTCAAATAGATTATCTCATTTAATACTCACAACACTCATCTGCTATAGACACCATTATTATTTTACAGATAGGAACCTGAGGCACAGGAAGATTTAGCGATTGCCCAAGATCATACAGTTAGTAAGTGCTGAAGTCCAGTTTTGAACCCAGATTCCAGTATGTACTCTTAACTATGGTATTTTGCTACACAATATAATACAGCTGGAATATAAGCACACAGGAGCTACAGAGGCATGAAGGAAGTTGTGTTGAATTGGCAGGGATATGTGGTAGGAGCTGAGAAGCAGTCTGTAGACAGAAATATTCAGCAAAGCAAAACCTTTAAGGGGTTCTAAGTATCAAGTGGCTCACCATGTTAAATACCATTAGTGACTGTAATAGAGCATGACATTTTAGTTTTTCCCTTCATATTTGCTTTTACTTTAGTTGCTTTTTGCTTCTTTCTATATGCTTACTAAGTGGGCAAAATAAAAATTGATGGTGGGGGAAGTAGAATGGAAGATGAGATTAGACAATACAACTTTATAGTTTTTATTCCAAATTAAGTGAGAAAATATTCCCCAAGTTAATAAAGGTACTTCATAAACTAGAAGAAATTGCACCTTATGGATAGACAAATACAATCCAGATCAAAGAAAATTAGAATAAAATTGAATCATTCTTTAACTATTCAACTTAAATGTGTATATATGTGTGTATATGTGTGTGCATGTGTGTATATGTATTTGCATAAATATATAAATATACATTAAAACCTCACTCATCCTACTATTTTAGTCCATTTGTGTTGCTAAAACAAAATTTCAGAAGAGCAGAAATTTATTTTCTCACAATTCTGGAGGTTGAGAAGAACAAGATTAAGGTGCTGGTGTCTGGTGAGGGCCTTCTTGTGGTGTCTTTACATGCAAAAGCTTGAAGGGCAAAAAAGACAATATCCTTCCATCAAACTCTTTTATTAGAGCATTAATCCATTCATGAGTAGAGCACTCCTGACCTAACAACCTTTCAAAAGATTCCATCTACCAACACTGTTGCAATGGGGATTAAGTGTCCAACACATGAAATTTGGGGGACACATATAGACCATAGCACCTAAGTACTTTAAAGCTTTGTTGGTCTTCAGTTCAGCTACCTGACAACTTCAACTATCTTTGACAGAGCTAAGAACCAGAAAGTGAGTAAATAAGACTTCTGAGTACACTACCCTGAATAACCTTAATTCCTTCAATAAAATATGTGAGCCGCTCTGTGCTCATCACAATTGTGATCAAGACTGACTTAGCCTGACCCAGAGCTTTTGTAATGAACTTAGGATACTTTCCTTATGGAGGAACTCCTTGGGTTTTCACTTAGAACAAACTCTCGCTTATTTCCCAGACAACTTGTCCACTATAAGTGGTGGATTTCAGGGATGGGAGAATTGTAGAAGAAAAAGCTAGAGATGGGTAGAGTAATATCAAGAAAAAAGAGAAACTAAGAAAGAAATACATGGTTAAGAAATTAAGATAAGCTCATTAAAATTCAATAGCCATAGATCTCTCATAGACCTTAAGTATATTAGAATACAGCATAACAGATTCCTAATGATAACTCTGAAGTAAAAATAACATACTAGATGATATATTATTTAAGATATAATATACATTAGTATAATTTTAATCAAAATTCTACATTCAAAATCATATATCATTGTGACATTTAAAGCTATTTAAAGGGGTGGACTATAATTAGGATGAACACATTCTCCTTAGTAATTGCAATGTGAGTTAGAAGCAACTAGACTTCTCATAATAAGAAAAGGTGGAGTGGATATTTGCCATTGCTATTCTCTCTTCTTCTGGCAGAAGCATCAGATTTTGGGGAAGCTGTTCCTCTCCTCATCTCATATAGTCTGGTAGAGGCTCCACCTCTAGTATTAGAGTGGAGCATGTGATCCAGACTTAGCCAACCAAGGCGTCATATTTTCCAACTACACAGTGTTGTGTTCAAAGATGCATGCAGTTGATCCAGTGGGAGTACATCTCAGAATGATTTCTGAGACTGACAAGAGAAAGGTAAATGTCATGCTGAAAGAATATGGCTCCAGGAGTTGCTGGCCACCACCTTGTGACAGTAAGGGGAGAGCCAATCTGGGAATGAGCCAGTCGTGGACGAGGGGAAGCTGAGAGAGAAAGGGAATAAACCAAGTACTGGTAATATTGCAGAATTTTGTGAGCAAATCCATTCCAATTTTGGTTAAGCAGCCTAGTAGCTTTCTTTCTAAATTTTTAGTGGCTAGAATTTTAACCAAATACATGATAAAAATTAAAAAGAACTACAACTTTCTTATTGGTGAGGATGTGGGAAAAGTATATATACACATTGAGGTAAAAATATAAAGTATTGCAGGCTTCCTGGCAACATCCATTAGCATTCATCTTGCTCCTGGGAATTTATATCTTAGAAGAAACAACAAAGATCATATATTTCTAAGAACTGAAGTTGTTTACTGCAGCACTTTTCATAGCAGCAAAAAGGTGGAAACAAAACGAATGCCCAGAAGTGGGGTACTGGTGAATGTGTGACAGCCTAGTCACATCTCAGAGAGTCAAGACTATTAACGAGCTTTAAGAGAATAAATAAAGGTGTACCACATGACCTGGAAGAGTTTCCACAAGGCATTTTATAGTGAATATCAGAATATACAGAAGTAACGCACCATGATCTCATTTAAAAAAAAAAAACCAAGACAACCTCCAACATGTGACTATGCATAACTATATAGGATTACAGGAGTACACAGAAAAATATGAATAGTATTAGATTTTAATGTGGATTATTTTGGGGGGGGTTCTGATGTCAATGAAGAGAAAAGCATAAGAAAAGGAGAAAACAAGCTGAAAAGAAAAATACTGTTTTAGCTGATGCTTACACATGTATGTAAAATTATGTATACGTGAAGTGTATCTATGTATGTTTGGCATGCTAAGTAGGTATAAAAAATTAAATACAAGAGATTATTTTAGGTAGACTCCAATTTTACTGATATATCTCATTAAAAAAAAGGAAGGAGAAGAGTAATGGCTGATTGAGTTCAAAGATATCATGTGTCCATTTTGTTATGGATAAATCCATCAGACTAATTGTACCAGGGCTGGAAGATAGTCCAAGGTCCATGCTTCCAATCCATCACGTTCAACTTCTTAAGACCTGGGCTGTTACAGAGAAATGGCTGGTAGTTCTGCATATGTCATCAATGGTAACATCAAGGGAGAGAAGCAGAGTAGTGCAGAAGACAAACTTAGACATCTGTTTTCACACCTCTGACAGGCCACTGACCTTGAGCTTGATTTCCCAGTGGGCTGGTGGTATTCTTGCCAGCTATGCTTTCAGTAGCCACTCTAGAGTCATTTTGTATCAGATTATATTGTATTATACTCTAGTCTACTGAACTCATATTCTATGACAATATTCTAATTACTCGTGTTTTGTTATGTTGTTTTGTGTTGTTATGATCATGATCTTGCTATTAATGCACTATATTATTTTGGGGGAGATATATACCTTTTATTAACATTTCTAATTGTCCATTGCCCAATTCACTTTTTGTTTTGTTCATTCATATCCTAGGTTTGGTCCTCAGTAATTTTTTTAAATCATTTTAAATTTTTTTAAGTGACAGGTTCTCACTTTGTCATCCAGGCTGGAGTGCAGTGGCACAATTACAGTTCACCATAACTTTCAACTCCTGGGCTCAAGTGATCCTTCGGCCTTGGTCTCCTAAAGTTCTGGGATTGCAAACATGAGCCACTGCATCTAGCTTAAATCCTTTTTTCCCCCTTAATAACAGCTTTGTTGAAATAGAATTCACTTGCCATAATAACCATTTAAAAAGGTACAATTCAGTGTTTTTTTTTTTAAGTACATTCATGGAGTTTTGCAACTCTCACCACTGTCTAATTTAAAAATATTTTCATCTTCTCCCTCAAAAAACTTCATAACCTTTAGCAGTCACTCCTCAGTTGTCCTGGATAGAACTTGAATTGTAATATTGGATGGAAGTGACAACAGTAGACATCTTTGTCTTCTTAATTTTAGGAGGAAAATGTTCCATCTTTCAGGATTAAGTATAATGGTAATTGAGGGGATTTGTTTTTTTAAATTGATGCCCATCCCTAGTTTGTTGAGAGTTGTTTTTACAAAATGGTGTTACATTTTGACATTTCAGCATCTATTAAGATTATCATAGTTTTTGTCCTTTATTCTATTAATGTGGTATAGAACATTAATTGAATTTTGGAGGTTAAACCAGCCTTACATCCCTGGGATAGATGCCACTTGGTCACAGTGTATAAAACTTGTTATATGTTGTTGGATTCATTTGTTAGTATTTTGTTGTAAAAGTTTGCTTCTGTTTTCCCAAGTGATGTTGGTTTGTGATACCTTTGTGATGTCTTTGGTTTCAGTGCCAGAATGAGAACAGCTTCATAGTATTAGTTAGGAAGTGCTCTCTATTCTACTTTTTAGAAGAGTTTGTGAAGAGTTGTTATGAATTCTTTCATGTTTGGTAGCATTCAGCAGTAAGCCATCTGGCCATGAGCTTTTCTTTGTGGGAATTTTCAAATTCAATCTCTTGTTATAGGTCTATTCAGACTTTTTATTTCTTCTAGAGTCAGTTTCAGTAGTTTGTGTCTTTCTAGGATTTTTTTCATTCATCTTCGTTATCAAATTTAATAACAAAGTTGTTTATAGCATTTAAAATAATCATTTACATTTCTGTAAGTTTAAGGGTTTATAATTTTTATTGATCTTTATAAGAAACCAACTTTTGGTTTTATTAATTTTCTTTATTGTTTTTCAATGTATTATGCTCTATTTGTTAGCTTATTTTAAAATAATTTTTGGTATAGAATTAAGATATGCAATATGATGTTACAAGACAATATAGATAGTAAAATCACAATTATGAAGTAAATTAACATATCCATCATCTTGCATACTTGTTTTCTTTTTACAGCAACAGCAGGTAAAATCTACTCCTTTTGCATGAACCCCATATACAGTAAAGTTTTATTATGGTCCTCATGTTGCACATTAGATCTCTAGATTTGATCATCCTACATATCTGCTACTTTGTATTCTTTTACCTTCATCTCCCCATTGCCTCTTACCTACCTCCTTCCCTCCCATTCTCGGTATCACCTGTTTTCTATTTCTCTGTATTAAATTGTTTTCTTTTAGATTCCACATGTTAAGTGAGGTCATGCAATATTTTTCTTTCTGTATCTGGCTTATTTCATTTAGCATAATGTCACCTAGTTTCATTCATGTTGCAGTAAATGCAAGACCTTGTTCTTTTTTAGGGTTGAATTATTTCTTATTTTACTTCTTCTGTTTGTTTTGGGTTTAGTTTACTCTAATTTCTAAGTTGGAAGGCTAGATTATTATCTGAGATGTCTCTTATTTTTTATCACATGCATTGACAGGTATAAATTTCTGTCTAGGTACTGTTTTAGCTATGGGTGCATATAGGTTTTGGTTTGTTGCATCTTCATTTCATTCATTTGTAAGTATTTTCTAATTTTCATTGTGATTTCTTCTTTGATCCACTGGTTATTAAAGAACATTGTTTAAATCCCAAATACTTGTGGATTCCCCAAATTTCCTGCTGTTATTGATTTCTAATTTCATTTATTTGTTGTTGTAAAATGTATATTATATATTTCCAATCCTTATACATTTAATGAGGCTTATTTCATGGACTAACTTACAGTTAATCCTAGAGAAAGTTTCATGGACACTTTAGGAAACTGCACATTCTTTTGTTGTTAAGTGGTGACATCTGTTACATCCGGTTGGTATATAGTTTTGTGAAACCCTAGAAAGTTTGTTCATACATGCAACAGCTGATGTTAGGTTTTATCATATTTTCTACCAACTGGCAAATTTTATAAATTACATATTCTTAACATGATTTGTTATTTTATAATTGACACAGATTATCTTCTCAGGTATGCTATTTCTCAAAGTCTTCAGACTATTTTTTTTTTTTTTTTGAGATAGAGTTTCCCTCTGTCACCCAGGCTGCAGTGCAGTGGTGTGATCTTAGCTCACTGCAACCTCCACTTCTCAGGTTCAAGCAATCCTCCTGCCTCAGCCATCGAGTAGCTGGGATTACAGGCACCCACCACCATGCCAAGCTAATTTTTGTATTTTTAGTAGAGATGGGGTTTTACCATGTTGGCCAGGCTGGTCTCGAACTCCTGACTTTAAGTGATCCACCTGCCTTGGCCTCACAAAGTGCTAAGATTACAGGTGTGAACCACTGTACCTGGCTGAGACTATTATATTAAATCAAGCCAAAATTAATTAAAATTACATTTGCATTTGAATAAACTAAAATACATACACACTAGCAAGTTCTACATTAGAATATTTACACCAGAGAGAAGTAAATCTTTTCTTTCTCCAGCCTAAAGGGGTTTCTATGTATCATTTTTTGTGCCAGGAATAATATTCATTTCCTTCCAGGGACCCACTCGCCTTCTAGATTATGTCTTTATTTTGGTTCCTGAAAGACAGACTCTTCATTGATATATTGCAATCTGGGCTTTTCAACCTCATTTTTGGAATGGGGTATGCATGGTGGGAGAGATAAGAAAAGCACAATGTAAAGTAGCATATGTCACATAACCCAGGGACATTTTTATAGTTTTTGCCTAAACTATTATGAATAGTTTAGTTATAGGCGAACTCAGAACCACTTTTCTTATAAAATATGAAAGATATACTAAGCAGAGAAAGCTTGGGATTCTAGTTCTGGTTATACGGTGATTTATTTGTGTGATCTTTGTTTTTTATTTTATTTTTGGAAAAAGGATCTCACCCAGCTGGATGGCAGTGGCACAATTACAGCTCACTGCAGCCTTGACCTCCAGGGATCACACCATCTTCCTGCCTCAGCCCCTTGAGTAGCTAGAACTGCAGGTGCTCACCACCACACCAGGCCAATTTTTAAATTTTTTTGTAGAGACAGGGTCTCCAGTTGTGGCCCAGGCTGATCTCAAACTCCTGGACTCAAGTGAGTCTTCTGCTTCAGTCTCCCGAAGTGCTGGGATTATAGGTGTGAGCCACCGAGCCCAGCCTTATTTGTGTAGTCTATGAGCAAATCATCTGACTTTTGTCTGCCTTAGTTTCTTTTACTATCAAAAGGAAGAGGCTAGACGAGAGTAGTTAGAGGCTTCCTTTAATTTTTGCATTTTTGCACTACATTTTAATGGGGAAAAGTCACTCCCAACAAAAATGGGTAATTAAAATGTCAGAGTTAAAGAGGGTATGAGGTATGGTTTTGCGAATGAAGGAAATAATGGAGAATTTAGATTTTTTTCCAGTAATATATAGATATCTCAATTCTGTTGTATGAAGGATAAACATAGAATCAGATGTAGCACTATGCTTTTGTTTCTGGGACCACTGAAAACTAACCCATTCTAACCAGATGGCTGCCTAATTTCTATCTGTATCCTTAGAGATCTCATGATTTCTTTAGATGATGTGTTGAAAAAACATGCTATGCTTTTGGCCTCACCATTATGACCTGTTCCTTATCTAAGCAAGAATTATTAAATGTGTGGTTAGCAAAATGCTTCAGAAAATCAAGTTGCTTGCTTCTCCGTATAATGTGTTTCTAGAAAAGTGAAACTTTGAAAAAAGATACCCAATAAACAAGACTATTCCCTCCATATTGTGTTTAAAAAGTCAGAAAGCATATTGTCGACAGGAATGATAATAGCAGGCATTTATTAAATAGTCAACTCCTTAAGGATGTTCTAGGCTGACCCACATTAAATCCAGTCATTTATACTTTTTCATCTCTATCTATGCAATTTTACAGTAACATTTGATGTGCCTAATGAGCTTCTGCAAGATCTTAAATCACCACATGGAACTGTACTACTCACTATACCGCTTAGTAAAACAAAAGCCATCATATGTTGAAAACATTTTGAAAGGTAAAGCCTGAAATAAAAAGGTCTTTCTTATAATTGTTCTAAAAATGCAACTAACAGGAAATACACTATTTGCTGAGAATTCTACTGAATAATAATTCTGCATATTATTAACTGAGAATAATGCTATTGTTTTCTCTCTAGTGTCTTCCAATGTATTGGAGTTAAAGATGTCAGGCCATCAATACTCTGCTATTCCTTTCCCCTGTGTACTACAATTTTTTTCACTTCCCTGTCATTCGCTATCCCCTGTGTGTCTCTAAACCAACCGTTCAAGTACCCTTGCCAATTTCGTAAGTACACACACTTATGCAACTTGTAAAATGAGTATCCTCAAACCCTGATTGGAGATCATCTGATATATACGTTCTCTTGTGGCACAAAGCAGCAAAAAGATCCCTCCAGGAAAATCTCCAAAGAAAAAGAAAACCTCCAAAGCATAAACATAACCAATCACACAAACACATACAAAAGAACAGAGAGAGCAGTTAATTTTTATCCATGACAACCTGCTTATTTCTTCACACATAAAAGATATGACACTTTTCTAAGCAACATCCCTATACAAGTAATTACTGGCCATAAAATTATCCATAAAAGCTGTTGAGGAATCTGAATAATTAAAATTGCCTTTGGTCATAGCTGGATTAAATACTCAAAGGTGATATGTTAATATTTTTCTAACTTTGTGTTTGTCTTAGACTTGAAAAACTAGCCTAAAATGAACTTTTTGAAGGTGATATAATTAAATCACATATGTTTAGTGGTATTGTTTTATTTTTAAATAATGGGTGTTTAAAAATAATTAAGTGCATTTGTCTAATGCATACATTAATTTTTATATTATGGTATAACATGCCCTTAAATTTTTCTTCCTTTTGTTCTATTCTAATCTTGTCCTTTCTCTACTTTAATAGAAAAATCATGCAAGAAGGCCATGCAGACAATGTACAGCAGTCCTGTTAGCATTTAATCTCTGCTTAAAGAAATGCAAATATTGCTGCTGAGGGTATTGAAGCCTTGTCCAGTAATCATTTGGGGAGCTCGCCCATTCATTTTTCAAGCTGTGTCCGTTACAATCCGTCACTGAAAATTGTGATCTAGGATATCGTTCTTCACGAAAACAATGAAATTAAACTACAGGGCAATGGAAAATTGCTTTCATATTCAAGCTGGGCTACACATATACAGACACCTTGTTGATGATTTTACTGCCTCGAAGAAAATGTATTACTACTGCCACAAGTCTGTCTTTTGGCACTTTATCACTTACAAGTGATGATAAAATTGTGACAATGAGACTTCTTTTTAATCTTATAGGTCACCGCTGGTAGTCTGGATTCTCCACCCTTCTGTCCTCTCATTTAGGGTAGATAAGGTGGAAAATTCCCTTTCGGTTGTCTCTAAATTTCGTTTAAACAATATCAAATACTGACTTTGTCTTCGGACTTTCAAGTCCCCAAATCTTTTAATGTATCGGTTTTATTTCTTCATATTTTAACATTTGTAGAAAGAATTCTGAGTATAGTTGAAATTGTTTTTATAAAACTAAATTACTAGATGTATTCTGAAGTGTTCAAATACTTTCATGAATCATAAATATGAGAATGCTGACTGTAAAGTGATTTTGTTGCTGAGCTTCTTTTCATTATTATAACCATCAGTTTTTCCTAACTACTCATCTAAGGATATTTAGACAGATATCCAATCTGGTAACATACAACTGCCAAAAAATAGATATTTCCGGATAAGTTTCTCAAATCTTCAGGCCCTTATATAACAAACAGTGAAGCAAATAACAAAATACTTATTTAAAAACTCCTATTTTTGAGTTTTTTTTCTTTGATTTGTGACCTTTTTTTCACAGGTTTGCTTTGGAGAATCCTTCTATAAAGCCGTAGGTGCACGGTGTCATGGTTTATTTCTCTGACATGGATTTTGTGTGTTATTTCAACAATCTCTCAGCAATAAAGGAAGCTTTTGTTGCTTCCATAATATACTATGTCTTAGAGAAGAATGTTTTATGTTATATAAATGAGGAGTAACTGACTCTCAAAGTAGCATTTTATTTCTACTAAAGTACCAAGGGTGCAATTCAGAATGTCTTCTCTCAAAAGACCCCAAACCAACAGTTTACAAATGTATTTTTATCTCTGATTTAAATATGCACTCCCTCTGGCTAGCTTCATTTTACAAGTATATAAACCATCAAAAAAGGAAAGTTAGCATGTTTTTCTGTGTTTAGTCAGGATACATTGTTTAGATAGCAAAAACAGGCTGGGGCAGAAGTCTCACTAAAATGTTATCAGTGACCGTTTCCATTTATGGAGAACCTACTGGATGTCAAGTACTTCGCTGAGTGCTTTATAGCATCACTGCCTACCACCCAGGAGGTTATGTCTCATTATACTCATTTAAAAGATGAGAAGAGTGATGCATGGGACGTTTGTGCCCAGGTAGTGAAGGGCTGAGCCAGGACTCAAGTAGTGCTTTATTCACCACTAAAAATGATCTGAGCAAACCATGTCGTACTTTCTATAGTCGACAAACAACAGCTAGACAAATGAGCAAAACTAACAAAAACTCAAAGCGACACTGACGTTGGGTTTCCATTTCTTTGCAACCCTGTGTAGGGTTGCCAGGGGCTGTCAGTCCCTAGATCTACAACTCAGCACTGTGCCCACAGGACCCATTTAGATTATTACTATTTTCCAAGAATGTCTCCTGATGAGTGAACTTTTTATGGATAGGAGGGTTTGTTGGAAGAGGCAGTTAAACATACTTGATTTTCTTTCTCATTAGCTTTTATTTCAGCTTGAGTGCAGGACTTAACATCTTATGTAGCTGTCTGTGCAGGCATGTTTTCTCACACTGTGATTCTATATACTTGTATTCAGAGAATGACACCTACTCTGCCTCTTATCATGTGTAGCTCTGTGCAATCCTATATTGTGGACTTATTTGCAGACACAAATGTAAAAACAGCAAGGAGTTTACTCATCAAGTTACTCCCCTTTTCTTTCTTGTTAACATCACCATGAAGTCTTGTATGATCAATTGGAAAAGAGAAAATCACTTCCTACTGTGCTGACTCTCTATAAAAATACAGCTCTCTAGAAGCCCTTATTCTAAGTGAATTAATACAGGAATAGAAAACTAAGTACTGCATGTTCTCATTTATAAGTGAGAGCTAAATTAGTGTACATGGACACAAAGAAGGAAACAGTAGACACTGTGGGGTGCAGTGGAGGGTGGGATGTGGGTTAGGACTGAAAAACTATGATACCTTTCAGGTACGATGCTTATTACTTGGGTGACAAAATTATCTGTACACCAAACTTTCCTGACACACTATTTATACTTACATAACTAACCTGTGCATGTACCCTGTATTAGTCTGTTTCCATGCTGCTCATAAAGACATGCCTGAGACTGGGTAATTTATGAAGAAAAAGAGGTTTAAAGGACTCACAGTTCCACGTGGCTGGGGAGGCCTCAAAATCATGGCAGAAGGTGAAAGGCACATCTTACATGGTGGCAGGCAAGAGAGAGAGCTTTTGCAGGGAAACTTCCCCTTATAAAACCATCAGATCTTGTGAGACTTACTCACTATCACAAGAACAGCATGGGAAAGACCCGCCCTTATGATTCAATTACCTCCTAATGGGTCCCTTCTGTGACACGTGAGAATTGTGGTAGCTACGGTATAAGATGAGATTTGAGTAAGGACACAGCCAAACCATATCGTACCCCATCGAACCTGAAATAAAAGTATAAAAGTTGGAAAGAAAAAAAAAATGCAGCTCTCATAAGTATGGAGATAAGACAAGCAGATGGCCTCTCTGTAGGCTTGATTTTGTTAAATGTGATTGTATTGGTAAACTCTTTCTTTAGTAATGAGGAATGACCATGACTATTTAATATAACTTCACATAGTTCCTATAACTGCACCTTGAATGAGAAATCTTGAAAGGGCATTTGCTAATATTTATGAAGTCAGAAGGTGACCAGAACCTCGATCTCAGTTGATGTCTGTTTATACATACGGCTTACAGGTCCAGTTTTATTCTGGAAAGAACACCTTCCATGCTGCCTCGGAATTTTATTTCCCCCAAATTGCCTGAAAATCCATAAAAGTATACGTAAATCCTAAATAATTTTATTTCTGCTTCAAACTAAAAGTCTTATTTTTGCTTCTAACAGCTTTTTAAAAAAATGTTTGCCATAATTATAAAAAATGTCTGTATGTGTGACCAGAAATTCTTTAATGATGAATGCTTAAAGATTCTAAAAGAGGAGTAATTGGGTCATTTGTAAAAATATCACAGCCTATGCCTTACTAAAGAATGTTTTTCCCTTATGCAAATGGAGAAGGACTCTTAGGATTTTCTTAAGAAAACGATTAGTTTCTCAAGAAAATACAGCAAAAGCTTTTAAATCAGAATCTTCCTGCTGAAGCTTTGCTCGAAGAGAAATTAGTATTACAGTGTGGGTTAGGGAGAAGGCTGTTCTCAGAAGCCCAGGTGGTGGCACAGCTTAGTAATTTCAATAGAAAATAAGGTTTGTTTCTTTAAACTTGCAGATCTAGAATGTGGATTTTGTTAGTAAAATCAAAGAAGATTTGATTGATAATGAACTTAAATCATGCGAGACTGATACATAAATCAGAAAGTCAATTTATTAATTTTAATGTGGGAATTTAAAATTCTAGTGCCTGGGATTCATATATTTCCTATTTAGGTCATCTTTTTTTCCCTGTCAAGATTCCTAGGAAGCCAGGCAGAAGTTTCCTTAGTGAGCACAGATTTGTGCAAACCTTCAGGCATGTTTCATGTTGGAAGTTTATGGTAATATACATTCTCTACAGAAGAGGAAAGTTCTCTTAGATAGGAATACTTGTGCATGTCAGATTCAGCCTCTTTCTTACCTATACTATGCTAGGTAAAAAGTTAACATTTTTATTTTCCAAATACACTTTTTCTATATAAGCCAACCTCATTAGTTGGACATTGGTTCCTTACAAATGTGTTTAGAATAGACAAAGTTAAAAGTTCCATTCACTTTCTAATGGAACTAGAAACTAGACCTTCAATGATAAAGAGTTTTGTTTAGGCATAACTGACATATAATAAACTGTACTTATTTAAAATATACAGTCTGGTAAGTTTTGACATATCATACCCTCATGAAACCACCACTATGATTGAGACAGTGAACATACCCCTCATCCTCTACGTGAGACCTCTTTTTTTTCCTGCCACCCATCCCTGCCAGGCCTCACGTCACAGAAGACCACTGGTGTGCTTTCTATCACTGTATGTAAGTTTGCATTTTCTAGAGTGTTATATAAATGAAATCATACAGTATGCCATTTTTTTGTTTGGCTTTTTTCACATGGCTTAATTATTTCGAGATTCATCCATTTTGTTGCAAGTATCAAAAGTTCATTCTTTTTATCAATGAGTAGTATTCCATTATATGGATGAACCACAATTTGCTATTCTTCATTGATGGATAGATGTTGGACTGTTCCCAGTTTTTGGTTATTACAAATACAGCTGCTATGAACGTCGGGTACAAGTCATATCTGAGGACATATGCTTTCTTTTGTCGGGTAAAAATACCTACGAGTAGAATGTCTAGATCATTAAACATCAGAAGAAATTGCCAACCTGTTTTCCAAGGTGGTGGTACCATTATGCATTTTCAGTAACAGTATGTGAGAGTTTTAGTTTCTTCACACTTGTTAACACTTGGTATAGTCAATCTTTTTAAATTTTAACCATTCTAGTGGGGGTGTCATTGTGGATTTAACGTACTTTTCCTTAGAGAGACTGAGAATTTTTTCATCTGCTAATTTGCCATCCATGTATCTCCTTTGGTACAGTGTCTGTTCAAATTGTTTGCTCCCAATTTATAGTTTTTTATGCATTAAGTTTTAAGCATTCTCACACACATTCTAGATATAAGTTCTTTGTCAGGTATATGCTTTGGAAAGATTTTCTCCCAGTCTGTGACTTAGTCTTTCATTTGCTTAATAAGTGTCTTCTGAAGAGTAGAAGTTTTTAGTTTTTATGAAATTCAATTTATCACTTTGCTTTTTTATGGATTGTGCTTTAGGTGTTGCATTTAAGAAATCTTTGCCTAATCCAAAGCTGTAAAGGTTTTCTCCTATGATTTTTTTTTTCAAGATGCTTAAGAGTTGTAGATCTTACATTTAGGTCAGTGACCCATTTTAAGTTAATTTTTATATATGGTGTAAGAAAAAGATCCAAGTTAATTTCATTTTTGCATATTACTATCCAGTGTTACAGCACCATCTGTTAAAAAGTCGATCCTTTCTCTACCACATTGCCTTTGCTCTGCTGTTAAAATCAGTTGTAATATAAGCATAAGTTTATTTATGGATCCTCTGTGCTGTTCCATTGATCTATATTGCTGTCTTTATGCCATATATACCATGCTATTTAGCTTACTGTATCTTTATAATAATACTTGAAACCAGGTAGTGTTAGTCCTCTTTTTTTTAAACTTTAACAGTTGTTTTGGCTATTCAAAGCCCCTTGCATTTTTATATGAATTTTAGAAATAATTAGTTTCTACGAAAAACAACCTATTAGGGTTTTGCTTTGGCGTTGATACTGCAGATCAATTGGGAAGCATTGACAACTCAGCTATCTTCCAACTTAGGAACACGGCTTAGCTCTGCATTTACTTATGTCCTCTTTAATTTGTCTCAGCAATAACTTCGTAGCTTTCACAGTACAGATCTTTCATGTCTTTTGTCAGATTCACCTCTAGGGAGTTCATATATTGTGACACCATTTTAAATGGCCCTTAGAAAATTTCAATTTATGATGGCTTTACAGAATAAAGTCCAAACTTCATGTTGATGTGCATGGTCCTCTGTTCTCTGCCTCCAGCTTTACTTCCAGGTAATTCACTTTCCTCTACATTTGATGCACTGTGGCTTTATGGAGTTTCTTGTCATTCCCTGATGAGAAGTCTGTTCAGCCTCCTGGTCTAGATGCATTGTATGTCCTCCACGTGAAATGGAAGTGGCTTGTTCTAGGCTGGAAGACACCCTTTAAGACCTTAGCACACATATTCCTTCTTTTTTGACAACTTACTTTTCCCCTAAGCAGATGAACACGACCCTCCGTTATGCTTTAATATTTTTTCTTCTACAAGACATATCACATTTAGAAATTATTATTATTTGTTTAGCTGGCTGGCTGATTTCCCTATTAGAGTGTATGTTCTTTGAGGGCAGAGATGATGTCTTGCTCACTTTGGTGTCCATAGTATCTGGCAAAGTTTCTGCACCGTATTGGAGCTCAGTAAATTGTTAAGAAAACAAATCAAAACAAAAAGTCCACCAGTAACAAATTTATGAGAAGCTTCATTTAGTACATGAATGCTATAATTATCAAATATTAATCTCTAAAAATTGTTTTTCCTTAAAAAAGTGTTAATTTTTAAAAATCATTTTCCTATAACTTATCTATGTTTATTGTAAAAAATTGAATGGAACAGAAAGGTATATGATGACTATTATTTAATTTTTATGTATGTATGCTTTATTTCAACACAATTAAGATCACACATGGAAAACTTTATATTCTACTATTATCTTATGTTATAAGCATTTTCCAGTGCCTGCTGGAAAATTATTCATTACTATTTAAGTTATGATATGTAATTAAATTGACTAGAGTTAAAATAATTTATTAAAGTATTCTATTATGTTTCATTTTTTACAATTTTTTGTTATTAAAAGGAATGCCACAATATTTTTTTGATTTATATAAATTATAAAAGTATTGAAACTAACTTTAAAAAAAATGCTTTTAAAAATTTGCATTACCGATTATTTCCTCGGGATAAATCACATAGCAAAATAACTGAGCCAAGAATTGGTAGATATTTTAACAAACTGTTTTCTAGAAGAGATGTACAAATTCATACTTCCATCAGCAAAATGAGTGTCAGTTTCACTGCTTGTTTGCCATCACTGAATAAGTTTTTAAATGTTGGGGATAAATAATTTTTACACGTTTACTGGTTATTTGTTTCTCATTTATTCTCTGTGATATATAGTCAAATTATATATAATTTATATAATTCTTTTCAATATATTTAACATAAATTATTTTTATTTTAAATATATTAATAATTTATCAGAAATATTTACAAAAACTACTTTTCCTACTTGTGGTTTGTATTTAGTATTATTTGTAGTGTTGTTTAGTTGAAAAAACACAGGTTTTATGTGTGCTACTACTTACCAGCTATTTAAAATTCAGCAAACAACCTCTGGAAAAGTCCTCTTCCTAGCTCTACTTCACAATGTTCATTTGAAGATTAAATGAAGATTTTGAAGATTAAATGAAGTAATGTATATAAAGGGCTTAAAATAATATTCACTGTCCACTGGTGCTAAGCAGTAGTAGTTTCTCTGCTGTTTACTCAGCTTCTTCTCTGTATGTTTTTATGGAATTAAATCAATGCTTCTTTTAAGTTATGTATTTATATTTAGCTTAGAAAACAGCATTTTCTTTAAATACTAGGTAAATATTCCCTCTTTACTTCTCTGAGTTAACACGGAGTAAGCTGGGTCTCTCTATAGTCATGAGGCTGGAGAGGAATGTTCTTCTAAACCGAAGGAATTTCCCAGCCAGCCTTCTCTGCCTCCCTCAATTCAGCATCGAACATTCTGTATCTAGGAGAAATTCGGCAAAGATTCTTAGTCATACACAGCATTCTTCTTTAGCACTTACAGTTTGCAATCCTTGATCACGTCCCTGGGAGCTAGAGGGTAAGAGGTGTCTTTGCTTGCACCAGCATCTAACTTAATGTTCACTTTTAACTATTATGGACACCAGTTGTACTTGTCAATGATAGAGTGACTCTCTGAAGCTATTTTGCAATACATAGGGCTGTTTGTGGCATACTGAATGGCTCCAAGTTATTATTACTGAGTTCTTAAATCTATGCCTTAAGTTTCTGTCTCATCTCTGACACACAAGCTTTATGTTGTCAGTCTTGCCTGTTGTAAATTTTCCGCCGTCAATATCTCCAACTCCTAACTTATTGCTTCTAACTTGCTATAGACAGGGAAAGCACATAAATAAAGCAGATAAAATAGAGTTAAAAGTAAAGTACTGGTCAGGTGTGGTGGGTCAGGTTTGTCATCTCAGCACTCTGGGAGGCTGAGGCGGGAGGATGCTTGAGCCCAGGAGGTCAAGGCTGCAGTGAGCTCTGATTGTACCACTGCACTCCAGCCTGGGCAACAGAGCAAGACCCTGTCTCAAAAAAAAAAAAAAAAAAAAAGCACACAAGGTAAAACCTAAAGATATTTTTTAATGAGCATAGGGCTCATAAGCTTTGGTCTGCATGTCAACTCTTTGGTCTACTCAAATGTCTTATTATTTTCTGAGATTCACTATATTCCAGAAAGATAAAGTTTCTAGATGATTTCTGCATATGTGCAGCATGTGTATGTATTTCTGTCATACATGGTGAGTTCGTACCCAGCAGCCACAGTAGAATGTGTCAAGTTAATCTACATAGTAAATGGGTTTCTATTAAAAGAAAGAGTACATTACATTTTCTTTAGGGGCGGCACACCAACAAGAAATGATTTCTCAAGACACCTTAACCTAATACTATTCTAACTTAGTTCAGAACTGAAACCCACAGACATTTAAGCTTTAAGTTATAGCTTTCACCTAAGAAAAATATACTATCCATTTTGAAATACCTCAAAATATTGCAAAATATCCATCAATCAGTATCTTAAAATATTTATGATTTGTATCCTTTGGAAACCTTTGCCATAATTTTGTGTTACTATTTAAAATAGAGCAGTTTAAGCAGTAATGTCTATTGGTTTTTTTTCCACCACCAGGATAGCAGCCACAATTTTATGCATCCTCATAAAACTTTATCATATAATCAGCATAAGGTCAGGAGGAGTTGAATCAAGTAATGAAATCGTTCTCAGGAGATGACATATTTTAAAGGAAACACTCCCAATACTATATATATATATATATAGTAGATCTTTCTTATTCATGGAGTGATTCAGAAAGTTTTCTGTTCAGTAACATTCAAGACTCCTATGGGATATTAGTCTCTTACATTAAGAGACATTTTTTTCTTTCTTTTTTTTTTAAGAGACAGAATCTTACTTTGTCATTTGGGCTGGAGTGCACTGTTGCTATCATAGCTCACTGCAGCCTTGAACTCCTGAGCCCAAGCAATCCTCTTACCTCAGATCCCTGAGAAGCCAGGACTATGGTCATGCACCACTATGTGTGGTTTATTTTCTAATTTTTTGAAGAGACAAGGGCTTGCTATGTTGTCCAGGCTGGTCTCAATCCCCTGGCCTCAAGCAATCCTCTTGCCTCAGCCTCCCAACAAGCTAGGATTATAGCATGAGCCACCGTGCTTGGCCAAGATATTTGTTAAAATTAGGACATAATTTCTAATACATTTTCTTGGTGATAATATCTATACAGTACGTTCTGATGTCAGTAATTTACAAATACATGATTTTTATTTTATTCCTCAACATTAACTGAAAAAATTATTCTTCCTCTTTTAAGCCAAATTTACTTTTAAATTATATTCTATAATGTAACTCATGAACAGAGCCTCTGGATTAATTCAATGTGTAGTTTTCTAGAGGAATAAAGTGGACACAGTAATGCCAAGTGATGCATTTCAAATAAATCATGTGAATTATGGTAAAAGCAAGATTTCATTTAACTTTGAAACCCTTTAACTATATCATTTGGAGTAACACAGAAACATCTTCCCCACTTTGCTCTAAAACACCATCATCCTTTAAAGCCATTTGTATTTATCTTTAGACATTCCTTAGCATTGTATACAATGGTTAAAAACATTAAGCTTTTGATTTTTTACAATATTTCCTAAGTTCATTTACAAATCTTAACCACGTAATAATTTCTTCTTATAAAAATAATTGCAAACGCATACAAAATTCAAGTGGTATAAAAGTGCATGAAGTAAAAACAGTTAAAGTTCCTTGTCTGCTTAAATCCCACAGTGTCTCAGTGTTTGATGGATATATTGATAGTGAAAGAAGTCTTAGTCTAAAACTCTTTTGCATTAGCAGAGGATAATGAACTTGCTTTACCACCAAAGAGCAAAATGCTAGACTTGTACCTGGATGTCATCTAACTTGAACAAATATAAGCATTTGAAGTTTGTGCCTTAGAGCCGAGAAACAAGCACACTTGAATGCTAGAGGCTAAGGAATGAGAAAAAAAAGTTAGAGAAAGGACCTAGAGAAATATAATATGATTTGTATCTTGGTACATCTGCCATTGTTTAGGGATATCTGTTTTCCCTATCTGTCTTTCTAATCTAGTGTTCTCTGTTTCCTTTAATAATACAAAATCTTATTTTTCTCTTCTCATGTGTTTCATTTATTATTCTTTGCTGTTTACAGAGATACACATCAGACGCAAGGAGTCACTTAAAAAAATGCTAGAAGATCAGGATGGCTATGGGATGTTAGGACCCCAAAGTTCATAATCAGATTTCATTTGCTCTAATGAGTGAAATGCTGCACAAGGCTGGAAATGGTGTATTTATCTACTCATACGTGCTTGTTCCAACAAAGTTCTTGAAAATTTCCTGTTCAAAAATGCCATAACTACACTTAACAGGCAAAGAGAAAAGCCATGAAAACAATGCGCAATGTTTATGATAGAAAAAGCCTCTTATTAACTGCTAATGTCCAAGTATTCAAACCAATAAGAAAATAGCAGGCCAGGAATGGTGGCTCATGCCTGTAATCCCAGAACTTTGGGAGGTTGAGGCAGGTAGATCATCTGAGGTCAGGAGTTTGAGACTAGCCTGGCCAACATGGAGAAACCCCGTCTCCACTAAAAATATAAAATTTAGCCAGTTATGGTGGCACACACTGGTAATTCCACTACTTGAGAGGCTGAGACAGGAGAATTGCTTGAATCTGGGAGGCCAAGTTTGCAGTGAACCGAGATCGCACCACTGTACATCAGCCTGGGTGACAGAGTAAGACGCCATCTCAAAAAAAAAAAAAAAAAAAAAGAAAGAAAGAAAAGAAAAAACAGGAGCTGTCCCCAACAGAAGATATATATAACAGCTCTGTGTTAAAGGAGTGAAAGATTAGCACCAGCATTCACATGATAGGAGTAAACTGAGAGGGGACTGTTTAATGAATAACAGAATAGTGATAGTATGGAATATTATGTGACCTTTTAAATAAGGATTTAGAAGTAGATTCACTATTGTAAAATCCTATGATGGTCATTAGGATCAAACCATAGAAATGTTATAGTTCCTAGCTAAATGCAATGCATCTAACAACAACAACAAAAATCAGTCAAACCAGCCATCTCTTCTTTACCTCTACTCTGACAACTGGCAGTATTTTAGAGGGGTAACTGTTCCTTCAGCCTGGGTTTCAGGATGAAGACAGCACAGTACAGGCTCAAAGCTGATCCAGCGTGGATATGTAGCATACATAAAAAATCTTTACGATGTCAAGTCACTGAGATTTGGGGGACGCATGTTACTGGTACATAATCCAGCTTATCCTTGTTGATTACATCCACTTTCTGAAGCAGGAAGCTTAGTGTCCACTGGGATACACCCATCTAAGTCCTTATCCTGGCTATATCACTGAAGAGCTCTGTGATTTTAAGTAAATTATCTAAATGTAATCATAAACCTCAGCCTCCTTACCTGCATACAATAAGGTTAATAATACCATTTCATAGGGTTATGATAAGGATCAGTAACTAGAACATAGTTAATAATATGGTTCTAGTTAATAGCATAGTATAGTACATGGAATACTTTCATTGGACATCAGCTGTAATATTCCTATTACTACCAGAACTGAAGTTGGTGGACATGCAGGCAATTCATGCTCTCACTTTCCTTTTCTTTTTGCCCAATATACCAGAAAATAGGGTTATTTCATTTTTTAAAATTAGTGTAATGCCAGGAGTCCCCACATCATTTATCCCCTGTGGGTAGCCTGGGGGATGACTGTAAAAGGCCCCTTGTTTCTAAGTCCATCTTGCTTAAAGACATCTCAAACAACACTAAAACATTACCAGGGGTTCTCTGAAATATACTATTGGGCCTCATCTCCTGTTTCCATGGAAGAAGTGTCTGTGCTCTTCCTTAAAGCCAACACGTCCACTTGTATTCTAGATCATAGAATCTTTCCTACCCAAGGGTAGATCATATCTTTCCTACCCAAGGACATCACCACCACCGCAAGCTTTGTTTCTCCTTTTGAAAAAGAGACCCTTCACATACTTGCATATGTCTCATTACAAACACCATCTCTCTATTTCTCTTTGCAACAGAAAAGAGGTGGAAGTATGAGGGTGGGGAACATTCTGTGAGAGACGTGAAGCCCAATCCTAAGATGATGGATTTGAAAGATGAGACCAGACTTCATCCCGTCATTTTCTCTTTAGAACAAGTAACTAAAATCATTATCCAAAAGGATGAAAAACGTATCCTTCTCCAAGCATGCCCAACTCAAAGATCTGGAGAATATTTTAGTTTGGCGGCATAGCAGGCGATCAGGAAGCACGAGCAATTTGTGCTCTCACTTTCCTTCACTTTTCTATTTGCCCAATATGCCAGGGAATAGAATAATTTCATCCTTTTTTAAATTTTATCAGTGTGATACCAAGAGCATCCACATCATTTATTCCCAGTGGATGGCCTGGGGGGATGAGTACAGAAGGTACCTTGTTTATAAGTCTACAAGTCTAGCTTGCTTAGAGAAGACATCTCTCTCCATCGGAACCAAAACATTACCAGGGATTCTCTCCAATATACGGTTTAGCTTCATTCCTTGCAGATTCCTATTTGTGAATTTTCCTACTCACTACAATTTATTTGTAACCCCCAAATCAACAGTTGTGGTGCTTTCACAGCCATTCACGGACATGGCAGGGTAGCAGAAAATGTGAGTTGTCAGATGCACACGTTGCCAGCTGAGATTAACGAGGCGACGCTCCGCCTTCCTGTCTCAGCTCTGAACAAGTGTCCTTTTTCAGTCTCTTAGTGCCATGCTTTTTGCATTTTTGTGCTTTTTTTGGTCATTTTGCTGCTTAGAATGGCCCCCAGGCAGAGCGCTGAAGCGCTATCTAGTGTGCCTAAGTGCAAGAAGGCTTCAAAGTGCTTTACAGAAAAAATATGTGCTAGATAAGCTTCCGCAGGCACTAGTTATAGTGCTGGTGGCTGTGAGTTCAATGATAACGAATCAACAACACAGACTAAATAAAATGTCTTTAAATAGAGATGCATATAAACCAATGTTATGTACCGATCAGTTTATAAAACGGTCATGATGAAAATGTCAAGAACAGAGGCTCACGTGAATCTCACCGGTATTTTCCTTAGGAATATGGCTCAGCATTCACTAATTCAGTATTCTTGATGACTTTCTGGAACATAACTAGTGTGAATAATGAGAATTGACTGTAGCTTCTTTCAAGTTTCTGTTAAATCATTTGAGAAGGCATATAAAATGATGAAAAAAACAAACAAAACCAGTAACAGACTATGGAATTAAGGCTAACATTTAACCCTTTTCTAGGGACTGGTAGGAATTTCCATGAACTACAAGGTAGATAGAGCCAGATTTTTTAGCACTCACTGAACAGAAATCAATTATTTTTCATACTCTATCAGTATTCTTACTGCCAATGGGCACAGAGAGCTCAAAACATTGGTCTGAAAACATGCACTGATAGATGTATTAATTTGAATATATGCACATATATCCAAATATATTTTTTATATAGAGATTTATAATGAAGAATTGGTGATTATGGAGGCTGAGAAATGCTGCAATCTGCTGTTTGCAAGCTGGAGACCCAGGAACACTAGTGGTATAATTCAGTCCCAGTCCAAAGGCCTGGGAACCAGGGCCTATGGTATGATGCCCGGTCTAGAGAGGAGATGACACAAGACAAGGTGTCCCAGATCAAGCAGTGAAGCAGGAATAAAAGGGACAAATTCTTTCTCTGCCTTTCATGCTATTCAGGCTTTCCACAAAGTTGGTTGGTGCCCACCCACATTGACGACGGGGATCTATTTCACTGACTCCACCAATTCAAATGCTAAGCTTATCTGGAAACAGCTGCATGGACACACCCAGAATAAGGTTTAATCTGGGCACTATATGGCTAGAGTGATACATAAAATTAAGTTGACACATAAAATTAACTATCACAAGTAGCAAGTTATAGGTGATGTATATTTGCTTCTCAGAGTCCCCGAGGATCTGATCCCATAAATACCACTTCCTCTTAACACTAAGCATGCCCGACTTAACGCTCAGCAGATGGAGAAGCTCCCAATGCATGAGAGCATAGCTCAATTTGCACAGATCCAGGTATCTCTAAAACAGTAATTCTGTTTCTAACAGAGCCTAGTCATGAGCAAGAACTGTTTCTCCAAAGGATGGTAGTGATGTACTTAGTGTTTTCCTTTCAAATCTAGTAGCCACATTCTAATTATTTTATTGGAGTTTACCATGGCACACACATTATACCTGATCTGGTTCAAAGAGCTCACACACTCTAAGGCTTCTTGAGTGATGGGGTGTGAGTAGCAGCCTGTGTTACCTAGATAGCTTTCTGTTCCTCCTGGCCTCCTTGACGTAAGGAGTCAGGTGGGACACAGCCCTCTGTGCTATTAGAGAGGCCACTTCTGCTCCTGTAGCTCTGAAGTCCTTGCCAGCAAACACATGCATAACCACTGCCATCATAGACCTCAGCCACTTAGTCCAGTCACAACAGGGACTCAAGGTTCCCATGTCTTTCCTTGTTGTTTGGACATTTACCCCCAGTATGGTTCTGTACACTCTCTGGTATGGTTTGGCTATGTCCCTACCCAAATCTCATCTTGAATTATAGTTTCTCTAATCCCTACGTGTCATGGGGGAACCCAGTGGGAGGTAACTGAATCATGGGGGGGGGTTTCTCCCATCTTATTCTCCTGATAGTTCTCATGAGATCTGACAGTTTTACAAGGGACTTTCCCCCTACTTCCCTCTGCACTTCTCTCTCCTGCTGCCATTTGAAGAAGGATGTGTTCCTTTCCCCTTCTCTCGTGATTGTAAGTTTCCTGAGGCCTGCCGAGCCATGTAGAACTGTGAGTCAATTAAACCTCTTTCCATTATAAATTACCCAGCCTCGGGTATGTCTTTATTAGAAGCATGAGAATGGACTAATACACTCTTTAATCTGACCCCAACTCCATACATTCCTAACATTCAAAGCCTTTCCACTGCATACTCTGGAATTCATACTCATCACAAACAAAATCCCATATGACTTCAGCTGTGTTTCTGAATGTTACCTTTACCTTCTCACCTTCAGTGAAATCTGGCTATTGCCCCAGACACTGTTTCTCTGGTCTCTCAGAAGATGGCTGTTTTCTCTCTCACATTCCTTGTACCCCTCGGCCTCCTTGACTTTTCTCAAGCCTTTCTCTCTGTATCCTCCCTAATGACCCATATCCACCATTTTCAAACACATTCTATAACCTGAGTTCATGTCATAGTCTCAACCCTCCTTGGTTTGGCCAGTTACAGACTTCCTTTTTCATCCCCTTCTTTCTTGAGGATGTTAGCTTCGGGATCTCTGCTGCTGTCTCTATCACTACTCCTTTAATAATTCATAGTGACTTCAGTATATACATAGATAACCTTTTTGATGCCCTGATATCTCTGAGCCTTCATCTCCTTTCTGTGAATGACCTTATTATTCCTCTCATCCACCACAGTCCTATCCTAAACTACGTCATCGGCAATAAAAGTGTAGCTTCTATAACTGCAGTTTCAAAGATTTCATTGTTTTACCACAATCTTAAAATTTTTGCAGTCCACATTCTTCAAGACCCTATATTTATCAATCCTTCAACCCTCTGGGTCCCACAGTTCATTGACTCTCCTAACACCTTCATGTCCCTCAACCCTCTCTGGTATTCACCTTCCTCCTTAGTGGGTCTGGATCCCATGATACCCCATTAACACTCCACTGCTTACACCCTCGGCGGTCACGGCCTCCTTCCCTGCTCTAATCCCATGGGCCTTGCAAGTAAAACCTCAAACCTGTTTAAATCTACAGTTGGACTATTCAAGGGTTGTACCTGTGCTGCTGGAGCTAGCTGGAGAAACATACCCAGCCATGCTAACTGGACCAATCTCAAATGTTGCCTGGAAATGCTGTATTTCCCTATCCATGACTTCCCTTTGCATCTCTCTTGTCTTCCTCTCTGCTGATGATTTTATATTTAATAATCTCTTGTAAAACCTTCAAAACCCCCTTAAGCAATTCCACTTTTCAGATAATCTTGCTTCTTCTCTTATTGCCAAAATAGCAATAATCAGAAGAGAGCTTCTACAAGCTCCCACCCAGGCTCACCTCTTGTTCCCATGGAAGAATTATCTATGCCCTTATCTAAAGCCAACACTTCTGCTTGCATTGATTCTTATCTTCTTTGCCTATCCAAGGTCATCATTCCTGCCACAGTCTTCTTTTTCTCCTTTTAAGAAAGAGACACTTCCCATACTTCTATATGCCTCCCCCATCTTCTGTATTGCAAATCCCCATTTCTGTATTCCTTTTTGTAGCAAACTCCTTGAAACTCCTTGCTGCATTCACTTTCTCTCTTCTTTGTCTTTTGGTATTGCTTGAAAAACCCTCCAAGGCTAAAATTCGGTTCCAGCAAAAGGGAAAGTAGATGATAAAATAAAAGATATACACAAAGAATCTTTGAATCACACTTTCACTGGGTCCCTATTCTTTAAATTTCATTCTAATAAGTGACCAGAGGCCTGTTTCACCCCTACCCACAGCTTTCTTTCCCCTTTTCCTACCATTAAGAGAATCCTTATGTCAGTGCCCAAGTCAGATTTTTAAGGCTGTGAACCTTAATCTTTCTCCTAGGATAAAACCAGAAGTACAATCTTTAAGCAAACGATAAATCCCACGTAACATATTTCTCCAACCTTGTACGTGTGTGTGCGTGTGTGTGTGTGCGTGTGTGTGTGTGTGGTCATGATGAAAATTATGAAGTCATACAAATTCAGTTTGAGGCAAATAACAATTACCCTACAAAATTAAGCAAGCATGCAATAGAACTAAAAGTACAAACTGTTCTCTACTTTGTTTTTGAGATTTTAGGATTGAACTGCTTCTTAGCTACAAAGGGCTATGAGAAATTCAATGGGCAGTTCAGCAGGGTGTGTTTGAAAATTAAAGACTAAAAAAAATGTTGCCAAAGCTGTCTTTGTGTGCTTAAATAGTTTCATGTTCAAGGTGAATGGACCATACTGGTAGTTGTATTCTTTAAACAGCACATTTTTTTTTTTTTTTTGATATAGAGTCTCACTCTGTCACCCAGGCTGGAGTGTAATGGCACAATCTCGGCTCGCTGTAACCTCCGCCTCCCGGGTTCAAGTGATTCTCCTGCCTCAACCTCCTGAGTAGCTGGGACTACAGATGCACACCACCATGCCTAGCTAATTTTTGTATTTTTAGTATAGACAGGGTTTCACCATGTTGGTCAGGCTGGTCTCAAACTCCTGACCTTAGGTGATCCACCAGCCTTGGCCTCCTGAAGTGCTGGGATTACAGGTGTAAGCCACTGTGTCCAGCCAACAGCACATATTTTTATGTGCCTTTTAGCTCGGCTAGAAATCAAAGTAAACACAGACTTTCTCAAACTAGAAACACTTCTACACTAATTTCTAACATTCTAAGGTTTAAATTGATATAATTTGCAAATTACTTTTCCTAATGAATAATGTATCCTCTCTATGAAACCTATGAGTAACAAACAGATCCTGTTTTCAAGGTCCTTTAAGATGACCCTAAAGCCACCCTTGAATACTTATTTTTGGTCTAATCTTGAATAATGAAATACTTGAAAATATCTGATCATAAATAACATACAGAAAACTTTCTGGGACGAATTTGCCAAGTTATGTAGTTTGCTTTCTCTGGCCCCCAAAATTTCAACTCACGTGTCTAGCTTTTCTTTGGAAGAGTAAGGCAACCAATTAGTCACATGCTAATCAGAATTCTTGGTTTGAATGTGCAATGAATCATTTTTTCGATCAATCATTAATTTTTATCAAAGAGCCAACTCTGACACAAATTGGGATGGATCATTTCAGATGGAATAGCATGAAGCAATCTCTATCAGAAATGAAAGATCATTTGTTTTCTGGATGTTGTTTCAGAGGCCCTTAACTTATTAATTCTTGTTCTTCCATGTCTAAATTTCTGGGCTCACATCCTAGAGTTTCAGTCCCATCACAAATAAGAGACATATTACCATTAACTATTTCAAAATGTCTCTTTGGATTTTTGAGGCATACTCTTTGCTCAAGGGGAGGAAATAATGTCTCTTTGGATTTTTGAGGCATACTCTTTGCTCAAGGGCAGGAAACTTAACAGAGAAATTAATTTGACATCAGGCCACACTAGGTCTATTATTCCTTCTTTTAATAGGTAATTACCTGCTATCCTTCTAATCAATATGTAATTAGATATCATCAGGCCACATCAGGCCTACTGTGAAGTAAAAGTGTTCAGTTATGTTATTCATTCACTAATTTGTTCATTTATCTCTTCACTTAACAAACATTTGTTGAGAATGTCAGATTCTACCAAGCACTAATAACACACATGTGATTAAGACATAGAAGATGCCCTCAAGGAGCTCATATTTAGTGGAGGAAATAAATAAAATGATACAATCTGATAAGAGGTTATTGTGACTCCATATCTTGATGTCTTGTCACAGTCCTGGCCTGAATCCTTTTGGAGTGGATATTTGCCATTCCTTTTTAAAACCCAGCGTCTGAAATCTGTCTCTTATGAGTCTCAGGAGGAGGGAGAGGCCTTCTCCACTATAGATATTAAACATGTGGATTCTTCCTTTTCCAGCGTCCCTTGCAGCTAAGTTGTAAGCACATGACTCAGGCTTCTCTAGTTGAAGACCTCTGTCATTTATTTTGAGATAGGAGCCTTGTAGGGATAGCAGTTGGTAGAGGTGGCAGTGGAAGCACAGTGTTTAGTGCTAGGGGCATTGGGAGTGCAGCAGCCACGTCCTCACCAAATATGTTTGGTAGTGTTCCTGGCTGCATAGCCAGGAGCTTAGATGTTCAGTCTTCTCAGCTATTCTGTGGATTACCTACTATTATTCTAACTAATTTCTTTTCTGCTTATATCATGTGAATAACTGAATATTAAATGTGTTGGAAAGTCAAAAATTTTAGGGAGTGGGAAGGAGATTGCTTGTTTTGTTCTGGAAGGAGATTATTTAGGTGCCAAGTCAATAAGACATGATTAAATGGTAACAAAAGTTAGAACTCGGTTTAATTTGGTTTTGTCCAGAGACTCACTTGGATCTTCTACCCTAAGGTGCTAGCTCTTGTAATTATGAAATTTTAAGTCATATTTATCTATAGGCTTCAAAACTAATACTTCTGTCACTCAAAATAATTTCATAGTCCCAAAAATATTATTTTATTTACTATTGTTTTCAGACATTTTTTGGAAAGTTCAGTTTGATACTCTTTATTATAAACCTGGGTTATTATTTTGTCCTTTTTCATTCTCTCTTTTGGGTATTTCAAAAAATATTTGTTTTTAGCTCATTTTATTTTTAATTTTTAGAGACAGGGCCTTGCCTGGTTGCCCAGATTGGAGTGCAGTGGCACTATCATGACTGACTGTAGCCTTGACTTCCCAGGCTCAGGTGATTCTCGCATCTTGGCCTCCTGAGTAGCTGGGACTGTAGACACATGCCACCATGCCTGGCTAATTTTTAAAATTTTTGTAGCCATGTTGCCCAGGCTGGTCTCAAACTCGTGGCCTCACGCAATCCTTCCATCTTGGCCTCCCCAAGTGCTGGGATTATAGCACATTGTGTTTTAAAAATTATACATTCAATGACTGCTTTCATCATTTTATATAATGTTTTAACATAATCATGGTAGAGCATCAATGTTGCACAGAACATAGCTCAGATGATAAAGGCATACTTAAAAATCATTTTAAATAAGATGATTCTAAAAAAATTCCCCAAAATACTGAAAATGACTTTGTTCATAAATTGTACCTAAAACTCCAAATGACCATCTAATTTGGGTAGCTATGAGTTGAAATATGGCACCATGCTTTTTTACTTAAAAATATATTTTGGGGATCTCTTCATAATAATATAGAGAATCATCTCCCTTCCTCTTTACAGCTACAAAGTATTCTAATTTGTGAATATCTCACAGTTTATTTGACAAGTCCTCTATTTTTAAACATTAGGGTTGTTTCTAGTCTTCTGCTATTATAAATAAGACCACAGTGAATCACCTCATACGTATGCCATTTTGTATTTTTACCTGTGTATCTCTGAATAGAGTCCCAAATAAAAGATTGCTGGGTCAAATAATAAATATAATCATTCTGCAACTTTTTATTTTTTAATATCACCTTCTAGTCCTTGTCCATAAGTATTTATATTGTAAATAATTTCACTCAAATTTATGAGGTCTCCTACATTTTGTATTTACTTTTCTTTTGAGATGAGATCTTATTCTGTTGCTCAGGCTGAAGGGCAGTGGTGCAATTATAGCTCACTAAAGCCTCAAACTCCGGGAGGATCCTGCTTCAACCTCCTGAGTAGCTGGGGACTACAGGCACACATAACTGTGCCTAGCTTATTTTTAAATTTTTTGTAGAGACAGGATTTTGCTTTGTTGCCCAGGTGGGTCTCAAAATCCTGACTTCAAACAATATCTCCACCTTGGCCTCTCAAATTGATGGGATTACACAGATAAACCACCACACATATCCTGTATTTTTATTTCATATAATGTTTATGTTCTCATACAGCTTAATAATTATTTTTCATTAGTCTATAGTAGTTCATCATTGAAAAATGTCTCAAAATCATTTTTTATCTTTTCTTTCTTTCCTACCAAAAATATAAAAATTATTTCACCGTGTTAGCCAGGATGGTCTTGATCTCCTGACCTCGTGATTCTCCCACCTTGGCCTCCCAAAGTGCTCGGATTGCAGGCATGAGCCGCCATGCTCGGTCTAATTTTATATTTCTTAATCTAGCTCAGAACCTTGGTGACTTCTCATGGAAAAAATAGAAACTTAACTTGGTTAAGCCTAATATAATCATTTAGCTATCTATAAACAGATGATTTATGTGGTACAGAAAGTCAGATATCATATTTCTTAACTGTTTTCATATCAGAAATTTATTGCCATAAAAATCTCATTTTTCTCTTAAAATACAGAGAGAAGTAAAAATATTTTATTCTAATGGCTAAAGTCACTTTTTCATGGTAAAATAATACAAAATTATTAACACGTGTAACAAAAGCCAAATGTGTTTGTTAAATGAAGAAATCCATGAAAAATCATGTGAAAGTAGACATGAGAATCACTTAAGATTATTTACAGTACAATTACCTAGGAGGTTTGAACAGAAAAGGAAACAAAAAGAACATAAATGGATGAAAAAGATAAATGACAAAAGAACACCTGATTTTTTTTTCTTAAAGAGAAGCCAGAAAGAAAGGAAATCAGGAGCATTTAAAATGTGATATAACTGTGTGTGATTTTCTTCCAGGACCAAGAGCCACACTGTTATCTAGTGAAAAATGAATCTTAGACATTTATTGCTGCCGGGGGATTCCCTGGACTGCCCGTGATAGGCTTGAACTGAGGCTTTGCTTGAAGGTTATGTGAAGACTTTGTCATTCAAAGTCTGCACCGCTGACAAGAACTATCCTCAGTAGGGTTACACTGAGCTCCAGTGGATAAACAAAGGGGCAAGATATATTAGAAAGCACGTGGACGCCCTCTCCCTCCTCACCATTACTCATTCAGATTTATGGTGTGTGATTTTTGACTCACTCTGGCCAGGGTCACTGGTCATGCTATAAGGAGGTCTGTCATCAATGAATACACATTGATCACATGTACCAAAATATGCACAAGCCAGTGTAGACGTCCCAAAAGAAAACCAGCTATTAAATTATGGTCATACTCATTTTAGACTTAAACACTAATTCCCTGTTTTGATCAACCACCATTTTCAGTGGATCAGTACTAAATAATTTTTAGACAGTTTCTAAAACTCAAATTCACTCTCATGAACCAGAGATTTACTGCTCCAGAGGATTTTAAGAAAAAATATTCTACATATTTTGATAGCAGTTTCTTAAAAAGGAATCCCAAAGCTATTTTGAAATGCCACCATCATTGGAATAAGTGAAAGAATTCCCAAGATGATTACTTTGAACTAGACAGCTCTAATTTGGGATGTATGTGTTTGCATTAATAAGTACTGAAATCTTCATCAAATATTAGGTGTTTCACCTTATGCAGCCTCAACTCTTGATTTCACACTCACTCCCTACAAATAGAATTATCCATTCATTAATCTTAATCATGTCAGTAAATGGCTACTCTACTAGTTTGTCAGTCCAAAAACTTGGTATTTGTCAGTGGGGTGGGCCACACCTGTAATCCCAGAACTCTGGGTGGCCAAGGCAGGTGGATCACTTGAGGTCAGGTGTTCGAGACCAGCCTGGCCAACATGGCAAAACTCCATCTCTACCAAAATTACAAAAATTAGCTGGGCATGGTGGTGCCTGCCTGTAAGCCCAGCTACTCAGGAGGCTGAGGCAGGAGAATCGCTTGAACTCGGGAGGCGGAGGTTGCAGTGAGCCAAGACCGTGCCACTGCCCTCCAGCTTAGGTGACAGAGTGAGACTCTGTCTCAAAAAACAAACAAACATCCAAAAATCTGATGGTTATCTCTGATTCCTTGTAATTTGTCACATTCTACAGCAAATCTAACAGCAAATCTCTCCAGTGCCAGGTAGCAGTTTAGACATTTATGGAAATTTCTTCATTATATCTAAAAGCTAACATATAATGTTTTATTTGTACATGTTTAAGGCATACATGAGACATTTTGCTACATATATAATGCATATTGATTAAGTCAGGATGTTTAGGATGTCCATCACCTGAGTGCAAAATACTTCTGCTGTATAGTCATCCTGCTTTGCTGTCGAACACTGAATTTATTCCATCTTACTTTATATGTTTGTATCTTTCAACTCACTTTCCTTCTTGCTCCTCCCCACCCCCACTTGCCCTTCCAGTCTCTGAAAACACAGTTTTTTAGATGTAGAGTTGAGCTGATGAAAAGTAAATCAATTCTTTATAGGCCAATAATGTAAGGAATACACAAAAGCTGAGTGTGAAGTTTGTCCCTGGTTAAGAGTCTGTATGTCCACTGGCTGAGAGCTTGGATTTTAAGGGACTATAAAAGTGGTGGAGAAAAGTCAAATGAGGAATCTCTGAATGGTGAGAGACTGGACTGAAGACTTGGCTCAGGAGTTGCCTCACTCTCTTTCAGGGCAGGGATCTATGTGAAGAAGGAGAACATAAAGGATTTCTTAGGAATTCTTTGGCTGGGTGCAGTGGCTCATGCCTGTAATCCCAGCACTTTGGGAGGCCAAGACAGGCAGATCACCTGAGGTCAGAAGTTCGAGACCAGACTACCCAACATGGCAAAACCCTGTCTGTACAAAAAATACAAAAATTAGCCCGGCGAGGTAGCAGGCACCTGTAATCCCAGCTACTAGGGAGGCCGAGACAGGAGAATTGCTCGAATTTGGGAGGCAGAGGTTGCACTGAGCAGAGATTGCACCACTGCACTCCAGCCTGGAGACACAGCAAGACTCCATCTCAAAAAAAAAAAAGATAAAAATTAATTAAAAATTTTAAAAAAAGAATTTCTTAGGAATTCCTTACTGTGAGCTCATATTCAGAGGGGTTTGGGGTCTGAAACCACAAAAATATCAAGCAAAATTTTTGTCACTTCTCAGTGTCTTTTATTGGCTCCCCCTCTCCTCCCTGAGCACTTAATGTTGCAGCATCTGGGCACTTAGTTCTTTTTCCCTGCATTCACTCCTTGGTGCAGATTCACTCGTAGACTTATGTCTCCCTCTGGCCTAAACTCCAGATTCTCATATCCAGCTGCCACTAGACAACCTCACTTGATGTCTCAGGGGTATTTCATACTTGAGTTCCATAACTGCATTTCTCATTTCTCCTCACTCCCCACGGAATCAGTTACCCCTCAGTTTTCCCCATCTCGCAGACCAAAAACCTGGATCATCCTTCAGTCTTGCTTTCTTCTCACATCGACATCCAGTCTTCCAGAAAATTCTGTTGGATCTATCCTTGAAAATATCTATTACCCATTAGCCAGATGTGGTGGTACGCACCTGTTGTCCCGGCTACTCAGGAGGCTAAGGCAGGGGAATTGCTTGAACCCAGGAGGCAGAGGTTGCAGTGAGCCGAGATCGCACCACTGCACTCCAGCCTGGTGACACAGCAAGACTCCATCTCAAAAAAGAAAACAAAATCTATTATTGGAACAATTCTCCCCACTCCCACAGCTACTGCCCGGCCACTTGCTTGGATTCTTGCAATAGTATCCTACTAGGTTTTCGTTTCCACCTGGGCCTCCCTGTAGTCTATTTTCAGAACAGTAAGTTGCTGGAGTGATCCTCTTAATATGTAAATTAGATCATGTCATTTTTCTGCTCACATCTTGCATTTATTCCTGGGTTTACTCAAAGTCAAGTCAAGTTCTGAGAGTGGCCCACAAGGTCCTGAGGGATTCCACTAGGCCACCTCTCTCACCTCATAGCTTCGCCTCACTTACCTCCTCCAGCTACTGTCAGTTTCAGTTTCTGGAACACGTTATGGACAATCCCACCTTGTGATGTTTGCAGTAACTTTTCTTTCTTTCTAAAACACTCTTGTCTCATATACCCCCATGGCTCCCTCCCTCACCTTCCTCAAGGTTTTCTTCACACGTCACCTTCTCAACGACATCGACTGTAACCTATTTGAAATTCAACTTGCCCCTCAGTTAGATTCCTGATCTTTTTTCCCCTGTGCTTCTACTTTCTATAGGATGCATCCCTTTTTAATATACCACACAGATTATTTATTACATTTATATTCTGTTTTGCTATATTAAAAGGTAAGCTCAACAAGTGTGAAGATTCTGTTTTGTTTGTTGATTTCACCAAGCACCAGAACAATGCTTAACATACAAAAGGCACTCAAAAAAATCTGGTAAGTTAAATGAATCTGGAATGATCATGATGCCCAAATGAAAAAAAAAAGGACAGCATTAGGAAAAAAAATCATTGGTCCTTTTCACTTATAAAAATGATGTAAAAATTCTGAAGAAAATTACATCAATTTAAATTCTCCAATGTGTAAAATCTTTAGTGTAAGAATCTAAAGTTGTTTCAATACTAATGTTTATTAATTTACTACATGATTATCTCAGTAGACAAGAAAAACTACTTTATAAATTTAGGATTTTATGGTAAGTATCTTAGCAAACTAGGAATGGAAAATATTCTCAACCTTGTACAAAGACCAGTTAACATCATACTTAAAGGTGAAATTTTAAAAGCATTTCCTCAAAACTGAAATATATAGAAAAGGATGCCTGCTATTACCACTTATAGGTTACACTGTCTAGGAAGTTTTATTCAGTGATCTAAGACAAGAAGAATAAATTAAAATAGTAAGGATTGGAAGCAAATGCCATTACTGGTAGGTGATACAGTTTTTTACATCAAAATCCATAATAATTGATCAATTATTAGAATAAATAAGACAATTTAGTATTATCAATATAACACAAAGTTCAGTATACTTCTATACTCCAGCAACAAGCAATTAGAAAATGCAATTTAGAAATAAAATGCTATTTATAGCAGTAACAACATCATCAAAAAGAAGTAACTGATATAAAGCTAACAGATGACCTCCAAGACATTTTTGGTGACTTACAAATAAGGAAGAGGAGAGATATAACCCATTCATGGTTTGAAATACTCGATAGTGTAAACAATGGCAATTTTCTTTAAACTGAAGTCTAAGCAGATGTATTTCTAGTTAAAATCTGATTAAAATGGTTGCTTTTCTTTGTGAAACTTTAAGGCTAATTCTAAAATGTGTTCAGAAAAGCAAATCCATATTTGACAAAGAACTAGGGATTTAAACCTCGCAGACCACCTAACGGGTCTTATTATAATGCTATAGTAATTACGTAACTATAGTAATGTGTAGTAATTAGCATTGGGGCAGGAAGTGGCAAATAAACCAGTGGAACATGATGGCCTAGAAACATGCTTTTTCTCTACGTCAAAATCTGCTATATGATAGAACAGGCATTGTAGGTCAGTGGAGAAAGGATGGACAATTTAATAAATTGTACTGTGTCAATTTTTTATGCACGTAATAAAAAATGAAGTGGATTCTACCCCGTACCATGCCTAGAAATCAATTCTGGATGGTTCAAAGACTTAAGTGTTAAACACAAAACCTTACATTTCAAAAGACAATATACAGAAATGTTTTTATCATCTTGGGAGTAGGGAATGATTCTTAAATAAGATCCCAAAGCACAGAGAAAAAAGAAAAAAAGTAAGTTTTAATTTAATAAAATTTCTAGTTATCTATCAGAAGATATTATAAAGAAATAAAAGTAAAAATCTGGGGGAAAATATTTGCACCTCATGTAATAATAAGTCACTAAACCCCATGTTATGTAACAAACTCCTAGAAATTAACTAGACAAAGACAATCAACCCACTAGAACCATGGAGCAAAATCACAAACTGGCCTCTCTTGGAAGAGGAAAATACAATAGCTTCTCTTTAATAATAATTATTTTATTATGAAATGATAATATTTATTTAATTATATATTATATGTAGAGAGAAATTATGCATAGAAAATTTCTCAGCCAGGTGCAGTGGCTCACACCTGTAATCACAGCACTTTGAGAGGCTGAGGTGGGTAGATCACCTGAGGTCAGAAGTCTACCTGGCCAACATGGTGAAACCCGGTCTCTACTAAAAACACAAAAAATTAGCTGGGTGTGGTCGCAGATGCCTGTAATTCTGGCTACTTGGAAGGCTGAAGCAGGAGCATTGCTTGAACCTGGGAGATGGAGGTTGCAGTGAGCCGAGATCGTTTCATTGCACTCCAGCCTGGGCAACAGAGCAAAACTTCATCTCAGAAAACAAAAAAAAAATTCTCGTTTGCATTATATCAGTGAATTGCATATTAGAGCTACAATAAGATACCATTTCACATCAAATGGATTAAGAAAAATTTAATAAGCTGAAAATGTCTTGTATTGGTGAAGATACAGAACCAAAAACTCTTCAACATTGAGTGGAATGTAAACTGGCTTGACTGTTTTAAAAAACAACTTGGCATTAGCTAATAAAGTTATAACCTAGCAATTCTGCTTTTAAGCTTATCCTCTAAGAAATTCTTGAACAAGTTTGCCAAGAGACCTGTTAGGTAATGATTATGTTAAACTATCAAGTCAGGAACTGGGAAGAAGTTTGAGGTTTCATCCTTCTTGCAAGCTAACAAGTTAGCCAGAGTTTCATAGCTACTGGCAGGGAGACTCAGATGTCAACGTTAGAAATAAAATATAGTTTATTACTGACAGCTAAAGCAACAGTCAGATTAACATTGAAGCCCCAAATCCCACAGGATGATGTGGTGAGGGCCAGGTGTTGCCTGTGCAAGCAGTAAGAACGCATCATAAAGAGGAACCTTGAGATCAAGAAACTGATGTTATACAAGAGCTGCTGGGAAACCAGCGTCCTCCCTTTCAGGGAGTGCCATTATCTCATTAGCCTGAAATGCAAGCAAATCTCTCTGGGGAGAAGAAAGAGCCATCTCCATCTTCATAATCCTGGGATGTTTTGGGGAAAGAAGATGCCTCTGTCTTTATTAAATGGGAAGGCAAGTAAGTTAGCTCCAGGGCAGGCCACTGTTTCCATATTTCCATGGCTGTTTGCTCATACAAATACTTCTAAAACGATAGGACTAGAGAAAATTGCCATTAGTGCCTAGAAGTTTAGCCATGGGAGAGATGAATGGAGAAATGTATCCCAACAGTTCCTAACAGCATGATTTCTAATAGTAAAACAAAGCAAAGCAAAACAAACAAGGCTCGATGACAGGAAACTGGGCAAATATACTGTGGAATATCCAAAGCAAGAAATACTATGCAAAAGTGAAATAAACCACAGGTGGCCTCAGCACACTTGGATCTTAGGTTAAGAAAAAGAGAAATGCACAGAAGTGTATACATGTTTTAGACTTTAGAAACGGGTAAAACTAGTAAATACTTTGATTACAGTTATATACATAGAAAATAAAGTTAGAAAGATAACTATTAGTACTCTCAGTTTTAATTTGAGGATAAAGAAAGGGAATGTAATTAGGGAGAGTCACATAAGATATTCCAAAGGTATTAGCAACATTTTTTTTTTTGGAGCCAGGTAATACTCTTCAAACTGTACATGTAAGTTATATATGGTATTTTGCCTGTGTGATATATTTCACAATAAAAACAACCATAAGTAGTTAAAAGTCTAGCTTGTAAGTCAGGGGAAAGGGAAAAAGGAACAAAAATTTACCACATGAAAGAATTCCAGATCCATGTTTACTATAGACAAGCCTTTCAAGTTGAACTTTCTGTGATGATTGAAATGATCTAAAATTCTGTCATGTTCTGTGATTGCACAGAGTAGCCACAAAGCTACTGAGCATTTAGAATGTAGCTAGCACAATTGAGAAACAATTTTTTTTAATTTTAAATAATTTAACTACCACATATGTCTAGTGGCTACTGTTTTTAACAGAGCAGAGGTAGACTACTGGATTTAAAAATATCATTTTAGCTTAAAATAAGTGACAATCTGCTTTTCTTTGAATTATCAAGGACCGATTCTGTGTATTTCCCCTTCTCTTTCCGGCACCAATCACCTTACTGTTTGTTTCCCCTTTAAATAGTTCTAAGACAGAGATGAGAAAGAAGATATATATATATACATAATTGTAATAACAATAAATAGTGCTAAAAGAGGTAGGATGCTGAGAAGCACCATAGGTATAAGCTTTAATTTCTTTTAACATTACTTGGTTTTAAAAGAATGAATGATAAGATTTTCACCTAAGATAACTAATCATTCTAGTGGTGTGAAAAGGCAGTTGAGAGAGAAGGAGACAGACAAAGCTAGCTACAGGTAGTCATGTAAATCTTACAACAAATGTTTATTGAGTTTCTCTGAAAATGACAGTAACAAGGAGAAAAGAATAAGAACTTTTAGCAATCACTCAGCATTTTCTTAGTCTTTAGCAACATTTCATGTGCTTTATTAATATGCATTTAAATGTCATGGCAACTTTTGTTTTAGCAATAAAAAAACTGAAGGGTAAAGTCATTTTTAAAATCACATGGCTTCTGACCTCCTATAGTTGATAACTTAGAAGGAAAAATCATCACTGAACAAGGTCATGAATACAATGCATTTTATAATAGGGAAGCATCAGGGCTGTGGGACTGTACAATAGAAAGATATTTCAGGACGTATATTATGTTTCCTATTGTTGTATGTATTCATTTGTTTTCACACTGCTGATAAAGACATAGCTGAGACTGGGAAGAAAAAGAGGTTTAATGGACTCACGTGGCTGGGGAGGCCTCACAATCATGGCGGAAGGTGAAAGTTACTTCTTACATGGGGGTGGCAAGAGAGAATGAGAGCCAATCTAAAAGGGAAACCCCTTATAAAACCATCAGCTCTCATGAGACTTATTCACTACCATGAGAACAGTATGAGGGAAACTGCCCCCAATGATTCAATCATCTCACACCCGGTGACTCCTACAACACATAAGAATTATGGGAGCTATAATTCAAGATGAGATTTGGGTGGGGACACTGCCAAACCATATCATTGTACAACAAATTAGCCCCAGTGACATAAAATAAGAACTGGTTATTACCGCATAGTTTCTGTGGTCTGGGAATTAAGAAGCAGCTTAATTGCTTGGCCTCACTCAAGTTCCCTTATGAGATAGTAATCAAGATGCTAGCAGGCCCACAGTCATGCAAAGGCTTGACTGGAAATAAAGGATCCACTTCCCATGGTATGTGCGTGGCTGTTGACAAGAAGTCTTAGTTCCTCACTGGATCTTCACTGTGGCCTCTGTTCCTTATCACATGAGCCTCTCTGCATAGGGCTGCCAGCATGTACTCAAGACATGTCAACTGATTCCAGAGAAAGAGAGAGAGAGAGAGAAAGAGAGAGAGAGAGTGGGCGAACACAAGACGGAAGTTATGATGGCTTCCATGACCTGGCCTTGGAAGTGACATACTGTCACTTCTGCCACATTTCATTGGTCACATCGACCAACCTCATAAGATATGGGAGCTGGAAGTTCTCACACCAGAGTGAACACCAGGAGTCAGGGACTGCTGGGGGCCTGTTTGCAGGTTGGCTACCACAAGAGGTTGCGCCAATACTTTAAGCCAAGAATGATCAGGCCTTAATAAAAAGAAATCACAATGGGAGAAAGAAAGTAGAGAATGACTTAATACATAGAAAATGAAACAGTGATTGGCAACGTGTGGAGAAGAGAGAAAAGGGAGAACAGAGGCAATCCCAGATTCCCAGCTTGCATACTTGAGTAGAGGGCAATGCCTCAAAATCAGGAGAAACAGCAGCTGCAGTGAAAAAAAGTTTTCTCTTATTTTTGATCATATCTATCAGTGACTTTTCTGAGACCTTCTTGCTGTTTTCAACCCTCATTACATCCTAAGGTCAACCCGTTATCAACTGACAACATAGTTTCATTAGAGAGAACATCAAGGAAATCTGATACTGAATTTCATCAACTTTTAATCTCATCATCACATGATACTGTGCTTCTTTGGTCCTAAGACTTTTTTTTTTTTCATGTTTAACATATTTTAAGTTCGGATATGTGTTCTAATCAATTACGCTTTAGATTCAATGAAATATGGTTTATTAGTAATTTGATTTTTTCCCCTATACATTGTTTCCTCAGAGAAACATAGAGTTGTTTATTTGTTTAAAAAATAAATAAATAATCATCTAATAGAGTTCTGTGTCTTGAAAGAGTCAAATTTTAACCCCTTTATTTCAGTCTGCTTTCTGAATAGTGTAAACTTTGTATTGTCCCTAGATTCATCATGGAACTTGATGGTTGAGATTAAAAAGAGGGAGGAAAATATGAGTGAAAACAAATTATGGTGGCCTTTTTTTCCCCCAAATTACTAAGTCCCCAGAAATTCCTGTGATGTTGATACTCAATGCTTCAGCCAATATATGGCTGTTGGAAGGCTTCTTTAACATTGGGGTGGTTGGGTCTCCATCGATACGCTGTGGTCTTTTCAAGGGTTGAGTGTTTGCTTGGTCCAAAGACAGGACTTCTAATTCCTGACACCCAGGCCAGAAGTCCAGATCTCCAGCTGGGCTCTCAGCTAGCTGTGTTATTCTACTTGGCATGAGGCATCTTTTGTATCCTGCTAGAAAGAGAAAACCCAGCAAGGACGCCTTGCTGTCTGATTAAACATAATAGAGCAGGAACCGTGATCTAACCCTTAAGAGCCATTTTTAGATGGGAGGAAGCATTAACGATTTTCATCAACTTGAAAAAAAACCTCATCTGTAGAATTTTTCTTTCTTTCTTCATTAAATACTCCCAGCTGAAGATACTTTCTTTTAGAAGTGGGAGACAGGCCCTAAAAAGTTATTTTGGCTTCTATCTAACACTAAGGTCTGAGGTTAAATAAATCTTGTATGTCATGGATTTCTCATAGGATTCTTTTTTATTTACATGATGACTTTCTGAAAAAAATATTTTATACTTATTGAATTTACCCTAAATGAGTATGGGTCATTGTGATAGGGATCGTTTAGCTCAGGACCAAGGTTTTAGTGCTTGACTGCGTATCGATCCCATCCTTTCCTTGCTCTGTCTGGTGTTTCTTTCACCTCCTTTGCATTTCTAATCTCTTCTTTGAATTCCTCCCATTCTTGTGATAAAAATTTTCATGTCTCTCAACTCTATGAACAAAGGAAAACCCTTTCTTAGATCCTGCTACTTCTTTTACAACTATTTAATCCATCTTCCCCTTTTTGGTTTTCTAACTTGTTAAAAAATGATGTGACACCAACCATCTTCCTTTCTCTTCTTAAATCCTTTGTAATCTGGTTTCTGTCTCAGTGGTTACATTGAAACTGCTCTCTCAAAAATCCTGAGAGCTGGCTGGGTGCAGTGGCTCATGGCTGTAATCCCAGCACTTTGAGAAGCCGAGGCGGGCAGATGATTTGAGGCCAGGAGTTTGAGACCAGGCTGGCCAATAAACTGAACCACTGTCTCTACTAAAAATGCAAAAATTAGTCAGTTGTGGTGGCACAT
>PVKP010004165.1:82732-100731 GCA_004027715.1 Plecturocebus donacophilus | reverse complement strand
TCCACATGTTATCCTTCCCCAACTACCCACCCACTGCTGTCCCTCCCCTAGTTCCCACCCACAGACCCCAGTGTGTGATGCTCCCCTCCCTGTGTCCATGTGTTATTATTCAACACCCGCCTGTGAGTGAGAACATGTGGTGTTTGATTTTCTGCTCTTGTGTCAGTTTGCTGAGAATGATGGTTTCCAGGTTCATCCATGTCCCTACAAAGGACATGAACTCATCATTTATTATGGCTGCATTGTATTCCATGGTGTATATGTGCCACATTTTCCCTGTCCAGTCTATCATCGATGGCCATTTGGGTTGGATCCAAGTCTTTGCTATTGTAAACAGTGCTGCAATGAACATTCGTGTGCATATGTCCTCATAATAGAACGATTTATAATCCTTTGGATATATACCCAGTAATGGGATTGCTGGGTCAAATGAAATTTCTATGTCTAGGTCCTTGAGGAATTGCCACACTGTCTTCCACAATGGTTGAACTAATTTACACTCCTACCAACAGTGTAAAAGTGTTCCTATTTCTCCACATCCTCTCCAGCATCTGTTGTCTCCAGATTTTTTAATGATCACCATTCTAACTGGCATGAGATGGTATCTCAATGTAGTTTTGATTTGCATTTCTCTAATGACCAGTAATGATGAGCATTCTTTCGTATGTTTGTTGGCCTCATATATGTCTTCTTTTGTAAAGTATCTGTTCATATCCTTAACCCACTTTTGAATGGGTTTCTTTGTTTTTGTCTTGTAAATCTGTTTTAGTTCTTTGTAGATTCTGGATATTAGCCCTTTGTCAGATAGGCAGATTGCATAAATTTTTTCCCATTCTGTAGGTTACCGATTCACTCTAATGGTTGTTTCTTTTGTTCTGTAGAAGCTCTAGAGTTTAATTAGGTCCGATATTTCTATTTTGGCTTTGTTGCCAATGCTTTTGGTGTTTTAGTCATGAAGTCCTTGCCTATGTCTATGTCCTGAATGGTTTTGCCCAGCTTTTCTTCTAGTGTTTTTATGGTGTTAGGTGTTCTGTTTAACTCTTTAATCCATCTGGAGTTAATTTTAGTGTAAGGTGTCAGGAAGAGGTCCAGTTTCTGCTTTCTGCACATGGCTAGCCAGTTTTTCCAATACCATTTATTAAACAGGGAATCCTTTCCCCATTGCTTGTCTTTGTGAGGTTTGTCAAAGAGCAGTTGGTTGTAGATGCGTGGCGTTGCCTCCAACTCCTCTGTTCCGTTCCATTGATCTGTATTTCTGTGTTGGTACCAGTACCATGCTGTTTTGATTACTGTAGCCTTGTAGTATAGTTTGAAGTCAGGTAGTGTGATGCCTACAGCTTTGTTCTTTTTGCTTAGAATTGGCTTGGCTATGCGGGCTCTCTTTTGGTGCAATATGAAGTTTAAGGTGGTTTTTTTCCAGTTCTGTGAAGAAGGTCATTGGTAGCTTGATGGGGATAGCTTTGAACCTGTAAATTTCTTTGGTCAGTATGGCCATTTTCACTAGATTGATTCTTCCTAACCATGAGCATGGAATATTTCTCCATCTGTGTCCTCTCTTACTTTGTTGAGCAGTGGTTTGTAGTTCTCCTTGAAGAGATCCTTTACATTCTTTGTTAGTTGTATTCCTAGGTATTTTATTCTCTTTGTGGTAATTGTGAATGGCAGTTCGTTCTTGATTTGGCTCTCTGTAGGTCTGTTATTGGTGTATAGGAACACTTGTGATTTTTGCACATTGATTTTGTATCCTGAGACTTTGCTGAGGTTGCTTATCAGTTTCAGGAGATTTTGGGCTGAGACGATGGGGTCTTCTAAATATACAATCATGTCATCTGCAAATAGAGACAATTTGACTTCCTCCTTTCCTAATTAAATACCCTTTATTTCTTTGTCTTGCCTGATTGCTCTGGCTAGAACTTCCAATACTATATTGAATAGGAGTGGTGAGAGAGGGCATCCTTGTCTAGTGCCAGATTTCAAAGAAAATGCTTCCAGTTTTTGCCCATTCAGTATGATATTGGCTGTGGGTTTGTCGTAAATAGCTTTTATTACTTTGAGATATGTTCCATCAATACCTAGTTTATTGAGGGTTTTTAGCATAAAGAGCTGTTGAATTTTGTCAAAGGCCTTCTCTGCATCAATTGAGATAATCATGTGGTTTTTGTCTTTGGTTCTGTTTATGTGGTGAATTACGTTTATAGACTTGTGTATGTTGAACCAGCCTTGAATCCCCGGGATGAAGCCTACTTGATCATGATGGATAAGCTTTTTGATGTGCTGTTGCAGTCGGTTTGCCAGTATTTTATTGAACATTTTTGCATCTATGTTCGTCATGGATATTGGCGTGAAGTTTTCTTTTCTTGTTGAGTCTCTACTGGGTTTTGGTATTAGGATGATGTTGGTCTCATAAAATGATTTGGGAAGCATTCCCTCTTTTTGGATTGTTTGGAATAGTTTCAGAAGGAGTGGTACCAGCTCATCTTTGTATGTCTGGTAGAATTTGGCTGTGAACTCAACAGGACCTGGGCTTTATTTGGTTAGTACGCTATTAATTGCTGCCTCAAGTTCAGCCCTTGTTATTTGTCTGTTCAGGGTTTCAACTTCTTCCTGGTTTAGGCTTGGAAGGATGCAAGTGTCCAGGAATTTATGTATTTCTTCCAGGTTTACTAGTTTATGTCTAGAGAGTTGTTGGTAATAATCTCTGATGGTGGTTTGTATTTCTGTGGAATATGTGATGATATCCCCTTTATCATTTTTTATTGCATCTATTCGATTCTTCTCTTTCTTTTTCATTAATCTGGCTAATGGTCTATTTTTTTGATCTTTTCAAAAAGCCAGCTTCTGGATTTATTGATTTTTTAAAGGGTTTTTTGTGTTTCTGTCCCCTGCAGTTCTGCTCTGATCTTAGTTATTTCTTGTCTTCTGCTAGGTTTTGAGTATTTTCTTTTCTTTTTTTTTTTTTTTTTTTTGGATCTTGCTCCTCAAGCTCTTTCAATTTTGACCATAGGGTGTTGATTTTGGATCTTTCCTTCCTTCTCATATGGGCATTTATTGCTATATATTTTCCTCTAGACACTGCTTTAAATGTGTCCCAGAGATTCTGGTATGTTGTTTCTTTGTTCTCGTTGGTATCAAAGAACATCTTTATATCTGCTTTCATTTCATTGTTTATCCAGTCAACTTTCAAGAGCCAGTTGTTCAGATTCCACGAAGTTGTGTGGTTCTGAGTTAGTTTCTGAATTCTGAGTTCTAACTTGATTGCACTGTGGTCTGAGAGACTGTTTGTTATGATTTCCGTCCTTTTGCATTTGCTGAAGAGTGATTTACTTCCAATTATGTGGTCAACTTTAGAGTAAGTGTGATGTGGTGCTGAGAATTTATATTCTGTGAATTTGGGGTGGAGAGTTCTGTAAATGTCTATTAAGTTTTCTTGGTCCAGGTCTGAGTTCAAGTCCTGGATATGCTTGTTAATTTTCTGTCTTGTTAATCTGTCTAATATTGACAGTGGAGTGTTAAAGACTCCCACTACTATTATGTGGGAGTCTAGGTCTCTTTGTAAGTCAATAAGAACTTGCTTTATTTATCTTGGTGCTCCTGTATTGGGTGTGTATATATTTAGGATTGTTAGCTCTTCTTGTTGCATTGATCCTTTTACCATTATGTAATGTCCTTCTTTGTCTCTTTTGATCTTTGTTGGTTTAAAGTCTTTCATCTGAGACTAGGATTGTAACTCCTGCTTTTTTTGCTCCCCATGTGTTTGGTAAATCTTCCTCCATCCCTTTATTTTGAGCGTTTGTGTATCATCGCATGTGAGATGGGTTTCCTGGATACAACACACTGATGGGTTTTTGGTTTTTTATCCACTTTGCCAGTCTGTGTCTTTTGATTGGGGCATTTAGCCCATTTACATTTTGGGTTAATGTTGGTATGTGTGAATTTGATTCTGCCATTTTGTTGCTAGCTGGTTGTTTTGCCTGTTAGTTGATGCAGTTTCTTCATTGTGTCAATGCTCTTTACCATTTGATATACTTTTGGAGTGGCTGGTACCAGTTGTTCCTTTCTATGTTTAGTGCTTTTTTCAGGAGCTCTTGTAAAGCAGGCCTGGTGGTGATGAAATCTCTGAGTAATTGCTTGTTCATAAAGGAATTTATTTCTCCTTCACTTATGAAACTTAGTTTGGCTGGATATGAAATTCTAGGTTGCAAGTTCTTTTCTTTAAGGATATTGAATATTGTCCCCCACTCTCTTCTGGCTTGTAGGGTTTCTGCTGAGAGATCCACTGTGAGTCTGATGGGCTTCCCTTTGTGGGCAACCCAACCTTTCTCTCTGGCTGCCCTTAGCATTTTCTCCTTCATTTCCACCCTGGTGAATCTGACCATTATGTGCCTTGGGGTTGCTCTTCTTGAGGAATATCTCTGTAGTGGTCTCTGTATTTCTTGGACTTGAGTATTGGCCTGCCTTACTAGGTTGGGGAAGTATTCCTGGATAATATCCCGAAGAGTATTTTCCAGCTTGGATTCATTCTCTACGTGACATTCAGGTACACCTATCAAACGTAGATTAGGTCTTATCACATAATCCCATATTTCTTGGAGACTGTTCATTTCTTTTTACTCTTTTTTCTCTAATCTTGCCTTCTCGTTTTATTTCATTTAGTTGATCTTCCACCTCTGATATCCTTTCTTCTACTTGGTCAATTCAGCTATTGAAACTTGTGTATGCTTTATGAAGTTCTCATGTTGTGTTTTTCAGCTCCATCAATTCATTTATATTCCTCTCTAAGTTGTTTATTCTCATTAGCATTTCATCATATGTTTTTTCAAGGTTCTTAATTTCTTTGCATTGGGTTAGAACATGTTTTTTAGCTCAGAGAAATTTCTTATTACCCACCTTCTGAAGGCTGTTTCTGTCAATTCATCAGACTTGTTCTCCATCCAGCCTTGTTTTCTTGCTGTGAGGAGTTGTGATCCCTTGGAGTAGGAGAGGTGTTCTGGTTTTGGGTGTTTTCATCTTTTTTGTGCTGGTTCCTTCCCATCTTTTTGGATTTATTTACCTGTCATCTTTGTAGTTGGTGACTTTCAGATGGGTTCTCTGAGTGGATGTCCTCTTTGTTGATGATGAAGTTACTTCTTTCTGTTTCTTAGTTTTCCCTCTAACCGTCAGGCCCCTCTGCTGTAGGACTGCTGAAGGTTCACTCCTGACCCTGCTTGCCTGGGGATCGCCTGCAGTGGCTGCAGAACAGTAAGGGTTGCTGCCAGTTTCTTCTGCTGCTCTCTTTATCACAGAAGGATACCCACCAAATGTCAGTCTGAGCTCTCCTTTATGAGGTGACTCTCGATATGCAGGGGTCAGGGAGCTGCTTGAGGAGACAGTCTGTCCTTTATAGGCGCTCAAGTGCTGAGCTGTGAACTCTATTGTTCCATTCAGAGCTGCTGGGAAAGTACATTTAAGTCTGCTGCAGCAGAACTCATAGAAGCCTTTTTTTTTTCCTCCCAGGTGCTCTGTCCTGGGAAGGCAGTGCTTTATTTATAAATTTCTGTTGTGCTGCTGCCTTTTTCAGGGATGCCCTGCCCAGTGAGGAGGCCACCTAGTCACAGTTCTGTTTATAGGAGTATAGTTAGAACTGCCTCAGCAAGGGCGGCCCACCTCTGTAATGGTGGACTCTCTCTGTAATGGCAGGCCACCTCGGCAATGGTGGACTACCTCAGTAGCATTGAACTGTCTTGGTAATAGTGGATGCCCCTCCCCCACAGAGCTGGACCATCCCAGGTTCAGCTGTGCTGGCTGTGAAACTCGCAGTCCAGAGCATTTCTGATTGCTGGTTTTTGTGGGGGTGGTACCAGCCAAGACTGATCACCTGTCTTCCTGCCTCAGACTCCTTTTTTTTTTTTTCAGTTGAATGGGTGACTCTGTCTCCCAGGCATTCCAGTTACCAGTTGAAATTGTGCCCAGATTTGTATGATTTCTTGTGTGGAGACCCACTGTGCTGGCTGAAACAGCCACTGGAGACTTGTAGCACTTTTTTGCCAGGGAATCTCCTGGCCTGGCTCCCTGTTTCAGTCCCCTTTTTTTTTCGGTTGAATGGGCAACTCTGTCTCCCAAGCATTCCAGTCACCACTTGAAAACATGCCTGGATTTATGTGAGATTTTGTGCAGAGATCCGCTGCACTGGCTGAAACAGCCACACTGGGGGCTCATGGCACTTTTTCGCCTGGGAATCTCCTGGCCTGGCTTCCTGATTCAGTCCCCGTTTTTTCAGTTGAACGGGTGACTCTGCCTCCCAGGTGTTCCAGTCGCCTGTTGAAAAGGTGCCTAGATCTGTGTGATTTCCCATGAGGCGACCTGCTGAGCCAGCTGAAACAGGTGTACTGGAGATTTGTGGTACTTTTTCACCTGGGAATCTCCTGGCCTGGCTCCCTGTTTCAGTCCCATTTTTATCAGTTGAATGGGCAACTCTGTCTCCCAGGCACTCCAGTTGCCAGCTAAAACGGTGCCTAGACCCGTGTATTTTGTTCGGAGACCCACCATGCTGGCCAAAACAGCCGCACTGGCTACCCACGGGGCTCCTCCGCCTGGGAATCTCCTGGTCTGTGAGCAATAAAAATCTGCCTGGAATTCAGTGTCCACTCACCCCACCACGCTCTCACTGGGAGCTGCAATCCAGAGCTGCTCCTAATCAGCCATCTTGGATCCTTCCTCTAGGTATTACATTTCTTAAGGGTAATGCACTGAGCATTATAAATCCTTATTATTTACTCTTAAAAATAAAAACCCTTCATAACCATTAACAACAACCTTTTCTTCAGTAGCATTGATAGTGCATGAAAAGAAGAGAGAGACTGAGAAGATGAAAAACGTTATTTATTGAATTTATCCAGAAAATTGTTTGAGAAATAAAAGCCATTGGTCTGTGTTGCTGAATAATAACCAACAAGCCATCTTACAGATTTCAGACCCTTAGATACTGCAATTGAAATAGATTTGAGCAATCACACATCCAGCCTCTTCATTTTCTAACTAGACAATGGAAACCCAGACAGACAAAAGGATCTGGTACATGCAGCACTTTTTGTAAAGTAAAATGCATGTAACAGAAACACAATATGAGCTTATACTTTATTTAAAGTTGTCTCTGAAAACAATAATGAAAACTTTTTCTACCAGAAATAATTATTTCATAAGTCAAGGAAAATAAAACCAGGCAAGCAAACATATTTGGCACCCAAACTAAGTTAGACTTTCTAAAACCAGGTATATTTCCCTGAAAGCTTTGCTGTCTATGCAGAAAATATTCACGCCTGTAATCCCAGCACTTTGGGAGGCCAAGGCAGGTAGATCACAAGGTGAAGAGATCAAGACCATCCTGACCAACATGGTAAAATCCTGTCTCTACTAAAAATACAAAAGTTACCTGGGCATGGTGGTGTGCATCTGTAGTCCCTGCTACTTGGGAGGCTGAGGCAGGAGCATTGCTTGAACCCAGAAGGTGGAGGTGGAGGTGAGTTGAAATCATGCCACTGTACTCCAGCCTGGCAACAGAGTGAGACTCCGACTCAAGAAAAAAAAAAGAAAAGAAAATGTTTGATTTGGTAGTAAGTAGTAGAAATATCCAAGTATTTATTACTTCAAATTGTTGTTTTCTCATATCCCAATAATTAATTAAATTTACAAAGGGTAACCCTATTGAAGTAATGTTTATAATTCTGCATCATTGTGAATCAGTGTCTGCCACCCTTCTGAACTACCCAAAAGACTGAATCATATGGAAGCAGTGAAAACTTCACCAAAACTGCGTTCTCACTTCTTTTCTGAAAGTGTGAATCCTGTATTCAATACAATTTCCATCAATGTTGAAATTCACAGGTAAATGAAGAGAGAATGTTGCACATCTGTACTGGAACAGCCTCACCACTGAAAAGGTAATCTGTGCCACCAGTGATATCTGCCTCCTCTGGAAGTTTGTCAGAAATGGTACCTGTTAATCTGTTCTTAAGAAGCCTTTCAGGCAATTCTTGTATGTACAAAAGCTTCGGGAACACTGTGCCAAAACACAAGTTTCTATAGCATCACCCATGTGGAGGGTGTGCTGATTCAGATGCAGGTTTGCTAGTCAATAGGAGAAAGAAATAGTGAAACGAGAATCAAACTTTAGTAGAAAGGAAAAAAGACCCTCAGCTCATCTATAGAAGAAGTAGAAGCAATTTCAGAAATTTCTGGTTTTTAAAAATCTGTTGCATTGGTCTATTTGTCTTTAAAAATTAAAAATGGACCCTTCATTCAGGCCCTCCTTCCAGAAAAACACACACACTGACCTTGGCAGTTGCATTTTCTCCTGTTCTCACCTTTTAGCAGCCCAGATGATCAGAGCTCCTCTTGCATTTACATTGCCTTAGTGCCTGTGTTTCCATTTTACTTACTCTGTGCATTTTTAATATCCTGTGAAGCAGCTCCAGGCATGCTGAGTTGCTGCCTGCCAGTGTCCAAGGTACCAACATTCATTTTGTGAGTATTCTGGTTATAAAATTGCCTAAGTTGTGTGTGGTCTCCCCAGCTCTATTTCCCCTGAGTCTTTTTATTTTTACCATAGAATTTTGCATAAAAAAAGTTTTCATTTTCATTTTTCAGGAATATAAAAGTTGTGTATAGTATAAATCCTAGTGCTTGTATAAAATGTGAATAATTTTGTCTATGATATTAAGCTTCATTGATAAAAACTCAGATCTTTTATACTATTCATAAAGAAAGTTAATAGCTGCCATAAGTGACTACTAATTAATTCAACTAAGAGTTACCATTAAATAGTATGTATGTATGCTCACATCTTACCCGAATATAGTTTTTGAGCTTTGTTCGAAGAGCTGTAACATCAGAATGAAAAACTTAAAAGTCACCTTATTTAAAATTTTGAGATACTTAGAAACACCTATTTTTTAAATCTAGATGTTTGCAAACACACAGGCACAATTGAAAAAATACTTAATAGAAAAACAGATATAATGCAATTAACGATGTCTGTTAATAAGTAGGCACTATGAGGAATGCAGAATTTACAAATTGAGCATTCTGGACTAAAAAATATAACTGAAATCAAAATAGAAATGGAAATAATATTCAATGTTATATTTGAATCAATCAGTATCATTCAAAGAAAGCTACTAGTCATTTAGATCTTGCACATCAGGAAATGAATACTAAGTTTTTTTTTAAAGTTATTTGTTCTGGCAAGAATATACCATCTATATTTCTTTAAAATTTAAATTTTCTAATTTAAAAAATTGTATATATTTATTTTTGGTACCACATGATGTTCTGAAATATGCATACAATGTCGAAAGGCTCAATCAAGCTAATTAAGATATGTATCATCTCACATATTTTTTTTTGTAGTGAGAACATTTAAAATCTACTCTTAGCCGGTTACAAAATACAACACATTATTATTAACTATAGTCACCATGTTGTACAATAGATCTCTTGAATTTATTCCTTCTGTCTAACTGAAATTTTGTATCCTTTGGCCAACATCTTTCCAACTCCTGATCCCAACCACTGATAACCACCATTCTATTTTCTAACTCTATGAGTTAAAAGTTTTTAACACTTTTAGATTCCAAATATAAATAAAATCATGTGGTGTTTGTCTTTCTGTGCCTGGCTTATTTCACTTAACACAATGTCCCCAGCTTCACCAATGTAGTCACAAATGACAGAATTTCCTTCTTTTATAGGGCTGCACACTATTTCATTGTGTATATATGCCACATTTTCTTTATTCCTTTATCTACTGATGTACACTTAGGTTGATTCCATGTCTTGGCTATTATGAATAATGCTGCAGTAAACATGGGCATGGTGATATCTCTTCAAAATATGAATTTCATTTTCTTTGGATATATATATATATATATATAGTAGTGAGATTTATGATGTTAGGGTTCAGTTTCATTATTCTGCATGAGAATATACAGTTTTTCTAGCACTGTTTATTGAAGAGACTGCTTTTTCCTCATTGTGTGTTCTTGGCATCTTTGTCAAAAATCAATTGAGCACAAATGTGTAAATTTACTTTAGGGCTCTCTGTTCTGTTCTATTGGTCTATGTGTCTTTTTAAAAGTCAGTATCAAGCTGTTTTGATTATAGCTTTGTAGTGTATTTTGAAGTCAGGTGGTATGATGCTTCCAGCTTTGCCCTTTTTGCTCAAGATTGCTTTGGCTATTCAGGGTCATTTGTTGCTGCATATACATTGTAGGATTTTTTTTCTATCTCTGTGAAGAATGTCACTGATATTTTGATAGGGATTGCACTGAATCTGTAGATTGCTTTGGGCAGTATGGACATTTTAACAGCATTAAACTCTGGATAGTATGACATTTTAACAATATTAATTCTTCCAATCCATGAACATGGGATACCTTTTCATATATTTTTGTCTTCTTCAGTTCTTGTTTAGTTCACTGTCAGGCTGGTCAGATTGATAGATCTATTAAATTTTATGGTTCTTTCATTATGATATAAACTCTAACAATCCAGAAGAAATAATTTTATGGTTCATGGAATTAAGAATGTTTTGACAGGGTGCAATGGCTCATACCTGTAACCCCAGCACTTTGGGAGGCCAAGATGGGCAGATCACTTAAGATCAGGAGTTCGAGACTAGCCTAATCAACATGGTGAAACCCCGTCTCCACTAAAATACAAAAATTAGCCAGACATGGTGGTGTGCACCTGTAATCCCAGCTACATGGGAGGCTGAGAATCGCTTGAACCTGGGATACAGGTTGCAGTGAGCTGAGATGGTGCCATTGCACTCTGCATTCCAGCCAGGATGACCAAAAAAAAGAATGTTTTGTGTTGGAGGTAATTTCAGAGGCTCTATAGTTTAATATTTTCTCTTTAAGTATTATTAAAAATGTTTCTGATAGTGACCCAGCTTCATTTTTAACACGAACACTGTATATATTTTTTGTGTGAGAAACTCTATTTGGGGAATGCTTCATTTCTTAGTTCTTCCTTTCATTAAGCCAAAACATGACTCCTCATATCTTCTAGTTATTAATCCTAGCATTACTGCTTTATAATGTTACACTGATGAATCTAATTCTTTTTCCATAGATTGCTTCTTTAAGTGTTTGAGATAATTATGATTAGATTCCCCAGCCTTTGAATTTTTCAGCTGTCCATCATCTATCTCTATTTTTTATTATAAATAATGTTCAGTCATCACCACCTGCTAGCATTTTTCTGAATGTGCTTCAATTTAAAGGCAATTATATCTAAAATTTCAGCATTAGAATTAAACACAAAATTAAAGATGTGTTTAATTTTGTGATAGGGAGTGCAAAGATTCTGTTATCTGCCTTCTTCTAGACAGTAAACTTCCATCCAATCTGTTTAGTGTTAGCTATTTTTAAATTTACCATACTATACTATTCATAAGTCTGTTATAGTTATCTGAAACCTCCAGGATTATTACCCAATTATTATAAATTATTACTATGCTACTAACTTTCTGATACTGTGTAAGTTAATAGCAGTTTGTAATACTATTAACAATATTGAGATTGTCTTCTCACCCACCCACCCTCAATAATAACAACAAAAAACCTGGAAGTCATTCATTAAGAAAACTTACTTTGGGCTGGTTCTCTTCCCCTCTTTTTTTCTTGGAAAAAGGCAATGTAGACAGTCATGTTTTTTTCCACTATATGATTATTTCATGCACATTACTTTACCTGGCCTACAGAGATACCTGTGAGGGTCTTTACTAAAATATTTGTATAAATAAGCATTTGCTCAGTCTATCAGTATAGTATTACTTGAAAGAAAGGAAGAGAGGGAAAAAGGGAAGAAAAAAAGGAGGAAAAGCAAAAATGTGTCAAGTTTCGAAAGATTTGATCTTAGTAAACCCTTGGCAGCTCCTAAAGATCCTTGCTTTCTAAGTGTTCATTAAATAGACAGTAATTAAAAAAGAAAAAAAAATGTTAAACACATAAACAAAAAGAAAACTAATAAAAAGCTGGTACTTTTTATAAACCATCACATATCCAGATGCATAACCTTAGTTAAAAACTTTGCATTCTTCTTTATTTTCAATTTTGTACTCAAAGAAGAATAGCCTTTGTGAAAAAGGATACACAAGTCATAGAAAATGGTGAACCTCTTAAGATCTCCATTGGAAAGAGAAAGTTAAGCTCTCACCCCAAAATTCATTTGACCATCACTTTTGAACAGGGAACTGAGCTAAATAAATGACTAAAATTGCAGTAGGCAGAAATACATTAGAAAGTAGAACTATATGCACATTGTATATAGCCAATTATTTGTATTCTGAATAGCACTTATTGAAGGAGAACAGGTCGCAGTATCATGATCTTTTCATTAGATACTTTTCATTTGTCATTTTTGCCTTGGGACAATCTGACAAGGCAATTGTGTTAGATAATGTTTGTAATTTTACTTCTCAAGTAAAATTTCAAATACCTAACATAATATTATATTTAGGATTACTAAGGACATATAAAATAGCATTTAGGTCTTGTCATTTGATTCTACATGTGATTCTTAACTCAGCTTTGCAAGATGACCCATCGAAGATGGCCGAGTAGGAGCAGCTCTGGATTGCAGCTCCCAGTGAGCAGGCAGAGGGTGAGTGGCCATCGCATTTCCAGACAGATTTTTATTGCCCACAGACCAGGAGACTCCTGGGCGGAGGAGAGCCATGGGTCTCCATCACGGCTGTTTCAGCTAGCATGGCAGCTCACCACTCAAAACACTAACACGGGTCCAGGCGCCATTTCAGCTGGCAACTGGAGTACCTGGGAGACAGAGTCACCCATTCAACTGATACAAAGGGGACTGAGACGAGGAGTCAGGCCAGGAGATTCCCGGGTGAAAAAGTGCCATGAGTCTCCAGTGCGGCTGTTTCAGCTGGTGCAGCAGGCCTCCACACAACATCTCACACGAATCTGGGCACCTTTTCAACAGGCAACTGGAACACCAGGGAGACAGAGTCGCCCACTCAACTGATAAAAAGGGGACTGAAACATGGAGCCAGGCCAGGAGATTCCTAGGCAGAAAAGCACCTCCAGCACAGCCTGCACAGCTGTGTCTCCACAAAAAAATCTCAAACAAATCTGGGCTCCTATTCAGCTGGCGATTGGAACACCTGGGAGACAGAGTCACCCATTCAACTGAAGAAAAGGGGACTGAAACAGGAAGCCAGGCTAGGAGATTTCCAGGCAAAAAAGCACCACAAGCCCCCAGGGCAGCTGTTTCAGCCGGTGCAGTGGGGCTCTACACAAGAACTCACACAAATCCGGGCGCCATTTCAACTGGTGACCGAAACACGTAGAAGACAGACTCGCACATTCAACTGAAATAAACAAAGGGTCTGAGGTAGGGACTCAGGTGATCAGCACGGCTGGTTCCACCCCCATAAAGACCAGCAATCTGGAATGCTCTGGACTGAGAGTTTCACAGCACGCACAGCTGAACCTGAGACAGTCCAGCTCTGTGGAAGGGGCATCGACCATTACCGAGGCAGTCTGCCATTACAGGGAGAGTCCACCATTACAGAGGTGGGCCACCGTTGCCGAGGCAGTGCTAACTATACCCTATAAACAGGACTGCAAGGAAGTTCACCTGGCAGCGGGGCGGAGCCCATAGGAGATCAGCAACACCTCTGCTGGCAGACTATGACAAGGCAGCCTCGCTGGGCAGGGCATCCCTGAAAAAAGGTAGCAACATGACAGAAACTTTTATAAATAAAACCCTACCTTCCCAGGACAGAGCACCTGGGAACAAAAAGGCGGTTATCAGTTCTGCTGCAGCAGACTTAAACATACCTGCCAAACATCTCTGAACATAACAATGGAGCTCACAGCTCAGCACTTGAGCTCCTATAAAAGACAGACTGTCTCCTCAAGCAGCTCCCCGAACCTAGTATATCCAAACAGTCACCTTGTAAAGGAGAGCTCTGATTGACATCTGGCGGGTATCCTTCTGGGACAAAGATAGCAGAAGAAGAAACTGGCAGCAACCCTCACTGTTCTGCAGCCACTGCAGGTGAGCACCAGGCAAGCAGGGTCTGGAGGGGACCTCCAACAGTCCTACAGCAGAGGGGCCTGACAGCTAGAAGGAAAACTAAGAAACAGGAAGAAATAACTTCATCATCAACAAACAGGAAGTCCACTCAGAGACCCCCATCTAAAAGTCACCAACAACAAAGACCACAGGTAATTAAATCCAAAAAGATGGGAAGAAACCAGTGCAAAAAGGATGAAAACACACAAAACCAGAATGCCTCTCCTCCTCCAAGGGATCACACTGCCTCACCAGCAAGTCAACAAGGCTGGATGGAGAATGAATCTGATGAATTGACAGAAACAGGCTTCAGAAGGTGGGTAATAAGAAACTTCTCTGAGCTAAAAGAGCATGTTCTAGCCCAATGCAAAGAAACTAAGAACCTTGAAAAAAGGTATGATGAAATGCTAACGAGAATAAACAGCTTGGAAAGGAACATAAATGAATTGATGGAGCTGAAAAACACAACATGAGAACTTCACAAAGCATACACAGGTTTCAATAGCCGAATTGACCAAGCAGAAGAAAGGATATCAGAGGTCGAAAACCACCTCAATGAAATAAAACAAGAAGGCAAAATTAGAGAAAAAAGAGTAAAAAGAAACGAACAAAGCCTCCAAGAAATATGGATTTATATGAAAAGATCTAATCTAAGTTTGATAGGTGTACATGAATGTGACGGAGAAAATGAAGCCAAGCTGGAAAACACTATTAAGATTATTATCCAGGAAAACTTCCCCAACCAAGAAAGGCAGGCCAGTATTCAAATCCAGGAAATACAGAGAACACCAGAAAGATACTCCTCAAGAAGAGCAACCCAAAGAAATATAATCATCAGATTCACCAGGGTGGAAATGAAGGAGAAAATAATAAGGGCGGCCAGAGAGAAAGGTTGAGTCGCCCACAAAGGGAAACCCATCAGCCTCACAGCGGAGGCTGTGACCTCTCAGCAGAAACCCTACAAGCCAGAAGAGAGTGGGGGACAATATTCAATATCCTTAAAGAAAAGAACTTGCAACCTAGAATTTTATATCCAGCCAAACTAAGTTTCATAAGTGAAGGAGAAATAAAATCCTTTACAAACAAGCAATTACACAGGGATTTCATCACCACCAGGCCTGCTTTACAAAAGCTCCTGAAAAAAGCACTAAACATAGAAAAGAACAACTGGTACCAGCCACAAAAATATATCAAATGATAAAGAGCATCGACACAGTGAAGAAACTGCATCAACTAACAGACAAAACAACCAGCTAGCATCAAAATGGCAGGATCTAATTCGCACATACCAATACTAACCCAAAATGTAAATGGGCTAAATGCCCCAATCAAAAGACACAGACTGGCAAAGTGGATAAAAAGCCAAAACCCATCAGTGTGCTGTATCCAGGAAACTCATCTCACATTCAAGGATACACATAGGCTCAAAATAAAGGGATAGAGGAAGATTTACCAAGCAAATGGAGAGCAAAAAAAGCAGGAGTTGCAATCCTAGTCTCTGGTAAAATAGACCTTAAACCAACAAAAATCAAAACAGACAAGAACATTACATAATGCATAAAGGATCAATGCAACAAGAAGAACTAATAATCCTAAATATATACACACCCAATACAGGAGCACCCAGATACATAAAGCAAGTTCTTAGTGACTTACAAAGAGACTTAGACTCCCACTTAATAATAGTGGGGGCTTTAACACTCCACTGTCAATATTAGACAGATCAACGAGACAGAAAATAAACAAGCATATCCAGGACTTGAACTCAGACCTGGACCAAGAAAACCTAATAGACATTTACAGAACTCTCCACCCCAAATTCACAGAATATAAATTCTTCTCAGCACCACATCACATGTACTCTAGAATTGACCATATAATTGAAAGTAAATCACTCCACAGCAAATACAAAAGAATGGAAATCATAACAAACAGTCTCTCAGACCACAGTGCAATCAACTTAGAACTCAGAATTAAGAAACTAACTCAGATCCACACAGCTTCATGGAAACTGAGCAACGGGCTCTTGAAAGTTGACTGGATAAACAATGAAATGAAGACAGAAATAAAGATGTTCTTCAAAACCGCCGAGAATGAAGATAAAACATACCAGAATCTCTGGGACACATTTAAAGCAGCGTCTAGAGGAAAATATATAGCAATAAAAGCCCACATATGAAGCAAGGAAAGATCTAAAATCGACACCCTATTATCAAAATTGAAAGAGCTAGAGGAGCAAGATTTAAAAAATCTCAAAACCAAGCAGAAGACAAGAAATAACTAAGATCAGAGCAGTACTGAAGGAGATAGAAACACAAAAATCCCTTCAAAAATCAATAAATCCAGCATCTGACTTTATGAAAAGATCAACAAAATAGACCACTAGCCAGATTACAAAAAAGAAAATGGTCAAATAAATGCAACAAAAAATGATAAAGGGGACATCACCACAGATTCCACAGAAATACAAACCACCATCAGAGATTACTACAAACAACTCTATGCACATCAACCAGTAAACCTGGAAGAAATGGATAAATTTCTGGACACTCGCATCCTCCAAAGTCTAAACCAGGAAGAAGTGGAAACCTTGAATAGACCTATAACAAGGGCTGAAGTTAAGGCAGCAATTAATAGCCTACCAACCAAAAAAACGCCATGTCCAGTTGAGTTCACAGCCAAATTCTACCAGACATACAAAGAGAAGCTGGTACCACTCCTGAAACTACTCCAAACAATCCAAAAAGAGGAAATCCTTCCCAAGTCATTTTATGAGACCATCATCATCCTGATACCAAAACCCGGCAGAGACTCAACAAGAAAAGAAAACTTCAGGCCAATATCCATGATGAACATAGATGCAAACATGTTCAATAAAATACTGGGAAACCGACTGCAACAGCACATCAAAAAGCTTATCCATCATGATCAAGTAGGCTTCATCCCGGGGATGCAAGGCTGGTTCAACATACCCAAGTCTATAAACGTAATTCACCACATAAACAGAACCAAAGACAAAAACCACATGATTATCTCAATTGATGCATAGAAGACCTTTGACAAAATTCAACAGCGCTTTATGCCAAAAACTCTCAATAAACTAGGTATTGATGGAACATATCTCAAAGTAATAAAAGCTATTTACGACAAACCCACAGCCAATATCATACTGAATGGGCAAAAACTGGAAGCATTTTCTCTGAAATCTGGCACTAAACAAGGATGCCCTCTCTCACCACTCCTATTCAATATAGTATTGGAAGTTCTAGCCAGAACAATCAGACAAGACAAAGAAATAAAGGGTATTCAGTTAGGAAAGGAAGAAGTCCAATTGTCTCTATTTGCAGATGACATGATTGTGTATTTAGAAGACCCCATCGTCTCAGCCCAAAATCTCATGAAAGTGATAAGGAACCTCAGCAAAGTCTCAGGATACAAAAATCAATGTGCAAAAATCACAAGTGTTCCTATACACCAATAACAGACTTAGAGCCAAATCAAGAACGAACTGCCATTCACAATTGTTACAAAGAGAATAAAATACCTAGGAATACAACTAACAAAGAATGTAAAGGACCTCTTCAAGGAGAACTACAAACCACTGTTCAACAAAGTATGAGAGGACACAGATGGAGAAACATTCCATGCTCATGGTTAGGAAGAATCAATCTAGTGAAAATGGCCATACTGACCAAAGTAATTTACAGATTCAAAGCTATCCCCATCAAGCTACCAATGACCTTCTTCACAGAACTGAGAAAACCACCTTAAATTCCATATGGAACCAAAAGAGAGCCTGCGTAGCCAAGCCAATTCTAAGCAAAAAGAACAAAGCTGTAGGCATCACACTACCTGACTTCAAACTATACTACAAGGCTACAGTAATCAAAACATCATGGTACTGGTACCAACACAGAAAT